>PISX010012765.1:0-59423 GCA_004024625.1 Mellivora capensis
GGGGCTCCCGAGTGGCCACTGTCTTCCCAGCCTTTGCCACAGCCCCTCCTGAACCTTAGTTCTTTCCCCCACGTTCGTTCACGCCCACCCTTTGCAGGCAGGAGGGAGTAACACCCATGGTGTTACTTTAATTTAGGTAGGGAGACAGGCAGGAACGGAGGTGAGGGGCGATCAGGAAGGTACCCCTGAGCCAGGTCTTGGGGATTGACCAGGGGGTGTCAGCTCTGGTCCAGAGAGCACAGCTCCCCTCCCTGGCCGCCTTCTGGGGCCTCAGGGGGCCGGCAACACCATCGCTCTTTCTAGTGTCTCAGGGACTGCTCTCCAGGATTGGGGGGTGGGGGGTAGGGGTATGTGGGGGGGGGGTTGGGAGGAGGGAGAGGGAGAGGGAGAAAGAGAATGCAAGTGAGCTCTCCAGTTAAAATCTTAATCTCCTGCTGTATTTGAAACCCTCTCTAAGCTCTCCTGCTTCTCCCCCTTCCTCCCTGGGGGCAGTGTTAAAGGCCTCTTCTGGAGAGAACAGTTGGTGTCTGTCTTCCTTCTTGTATGGAGCCAACCTCAAAAGGACTTTCCAAGACCCACATGTATATACTCCCCGTGAGATGTGAGTGTGAATTTGTACATACAGCAGGGCGGTGTGGGCTTCCGAAGCAGCAGGAGACGGACATTTAAGCTGGTCCTGTGACTGCCTTCCCCCCAAGGCAGCCTGGTGGAGGGGCCACTGCTACTAGCCGTAGGACCTTGGGTGAGTCACTTCAACCTTTCTGCCTCTGTCATGGGTACCGTAGGCGCCACGATGCTCGTCTTAAAGGGAGATTGAGAAGATTGGTTTAGGGCACGTGATTGCCCGGCTCCCTGGAGACACTTGCTAGATGAGAACTCCACTGATGAGTTCTCTCATCAGCACTAGCAATGCTGAGAGCCGACCCGCCCTCTGTGCCTGGGATTCCCATTCAGCCCAGTGAGGCCATCCTTCCTCACTGGGGCAGTGCTTGGGAGAGGTCCGGAAGTGTCTTAAGGAGCGCACAGCCGACCCCGCAGGTCACAGGGTCTAGCAGAGGTGAGACTTGGAATTCTACAAACCTCCGTTTAAATCCCAGCCTCTGGCCCCTGTGCTCACTAATGGAGGGACCCTGGCCTCCTCTCTGGCCTCCTCTCTGGGCTAACTTACTTTCTTTGTTGGTGAGTTAGAGGTAAGTTCTAAAACAACAGGAAGCTCGCCTGGCTGTCTTGTCCACTGCATCCCTGGCCCCGAGAACAGCGCCCTCCCTACAACTAGCCCCTGCATATCTGCTTGCTGAAGAATGAATGAATGAATGAATGAATGAATCCCTATCTTGCAGAATGGTTGTGAGATTCAAATGAGGTTAAGATGCATAAATTGCCGGGTACAGTAGCTGGCTCCTCATGGTAGGACCCCTCAATATTTCCTTCTTTCTCCCCTTTCCTTCTCTTCTTCTCCCTTTTATTGCCTTCCCTGGAAGAATGAGCATTAAGGACAATTGTTCAAATTCACGTACCCAACACCCGGGCCTTCCACTCCACTATTTCAGACAGCAGCTTTCCTTTCCCCCTGCTTTTCTCCCCTCCCTCCTTCTGTCCCTCTCCCCACTCAGTTAATTCCACTGACGGTTCTTCTCAGACTTACAGGTCAAAATGTATCATCCTTCTGCCACTTCCTCCTGAGAGTGGGAAAGGAAAGTGGCCTTGAGCAGCCCAGGGGCTGAGCGTGGGGGCCAGGGTCTCAGGGCTGTGACCCACCAGCCACAGCAAGGGAGGACATTCCTGCCTCTGCTGATTGATTCTGTCTCACTTTCTGGAACGTAGGCTGGGGACAGCCATAGGGGACCAGACTTGTCGGTGACACATGGTCATGGCCTCCTTGTTCAGCCTGATGCTTGGACCTGGGAGGGGCACAGAGAGACCCAGCCTCTGGGACCCGGCAGGAGCTCCAGTCTCATGGGCCCTATCCTCTGAGTGGGAACTCAGGCAACCCCTTTATGTGCCCGGGGCCAGGGGCGTGGGAGGGCAGAGGTCTGCAGATTTCACAGGTAGAAATACCTCCTGAGTAGCCTTGCCCTGCCCCCCCATCCAGGGGCTGGAATGAGGGCGACTCCTGGGAGGTGATTTGAAGCAATCCACAGGGAAACTGTTGGTATGAGGACCTTGTTCCCTCCACTTGCCTGAGAGGCATCACCAAAGCTGTTTATTAGAAATACAGATTCCGGGGGCGCCTGGGTGGCTCAGTGGGTTGAGCCTCTGCCTTTGGCTCGGGTCATGGTCCTGGAGCCTTGGGATCGAGCCCCGCATCGGGCTTTCTGCTCGGCAGGAAGCCTGCCTCACCCTCTCTCTCTGCCTGCCTCTCTGCCTACTTTTGCCTACTTGTGATTTCTCTCTCTGTCAAATAAATGAATTTAAAAAAAAAAGAAAGAAAACATTAAAAAAAAAAAAAAGAAGTACAGATTCCCCAGGAGCCATTGATTTAGCAGGTCTGGGTGGGGCTGGAGAAGCTGCATATTTTTCATATGTTCCCAGGGGATTCTCACGATGCGGCAAGTTTAGGACACCAATGTGGGCAAGTAACCTTTCTAAGCCTCTAAGCCACATTTTCCCTTGCAAAATAGCAATAATGCAAAGTTCCATGGCAGTTTGCTAGGAGGATGAGTGAACCCCTAAGCGACATGGCTGAGTTCCTCCTTCTTTTTTTTTTTTTTTTTTGATTTTATTTATTTATTTGACAGACAGAGATCACAAGTAGGCAGAGAGGCAGGCAGAGAGAGAGAGGGGGGAAGCAGGCTCCCCACTGAGCAGAGAGCCCGATGCCGGGACTCGATTCCAGGGGTCATTCCTGGGATCATGACCTGAGCTGAAGGCAGAGGCTTTAACCCACTGAGCCATCCAGGCTCCCTGAGTTCCTCCTTCTTGCTCACAGTCCTGCTAGCGGCCGCCACATCTGTTTACTCCTGCGAAGACTCCCTCGTCAGGGCTAGGTGCGGCAAGGCTATGCAGATTCCTGGTAATGGGGTCAGGGCCTAGGACATTCCAGGATGCCAATGCCTCTGCCCAGCCGCAGGGGGCTTCAGGCCCTTTGCCTTCTAGCTGCTTCTAGCCCTATCTGCTGGCCTGGGCTGCCCGCTTGGGAGGCTCACAGGGCTCAGAGCCATTCCTCTCTCCCCTTAGGCACTCAGGCTCCACCCTCAGAAAGTCATGGAGTAGCTGGGACATCTGTCACCCCGAGGAGCTTAGAGAGCTTCGCAGCCCTTTTATGGGCTATATCTCTGTGACTCCCTGTCCCACTTACCTGGTGAGAACAGTCCTGCTGTTGAGTTGTTTCTCATTACTGAAGATAGTCAACCTTTGGCCAAGTTCACCCCAAGTGACAGGAAGTAGACTTGTTTGCGGTGTGGGGGAGGGGAATAATCATGGGCCACCTTAGCGGCTGCTGAGAGAGCAGCCAAGGTAGTCAGGAGGGTGGCCCACCCCTCTGTTATGGAGATATTGGATCTAGACCAGTGACCCTGAAGAGATGTTAAAAATTAATAACAAGCAGATAAGAGCACCACCAGCTGGTGCTGTGTTGTGGGGGGGGGCGGTGAGGAAGAGGAGAGAGACACATCTGGGTGCAGAGAACAGAGGACATTGTATACTCGGGAAGGTCATGCTGAGGCAACAGATGTTGATCTTGTTTCTCAGAAATGTTCAGAAGAGGTTTTGGGACAACAGGGTGGTGACAGGTCCTGGCCCTTTAAGGACCCCATCGGGGCCGCCTTCCTTCCGCCCCCTCCATCTCATCTCTGAGAATCCACATCAGTGTGGGAAGCTCCTTCTCGTGAGGAGGACATAAATGCTGGGTTTGAGCTCCAGCGGTGTCCCGGCTTCAGTGGGAGGCCCTTGGCTGGGTCCCTTCTCTCTGGACCTTGGTTATCTCATCCTAGGGTCATCTGAGAGGTGAATGACACAAAGGAAATGTCAACACGCTATAAGCACAAGCAAGGAGCCATTTCCTTATGGGAGAGCGGCCATGGGGGCAGAAAGGCAAGTGAGCGAGCACTGAGTACCGAGAACCGAACCCCGAGTACTGAGCACCGAGTACCGAGCACCAAGTACTGAGCACTGAGCACCAAGCACCGAGCACCTCACTGCCTCTGCTGAGGTGTGGGGAAGGAGATCTTCTGGGAATGCCACCACACTCCCAAACAACTTCCCCCTGCAACCTCAGGGAGAAGGCTCCATTTGTGTTTGGACCCTGTTTCCAGAAGGCCCTGCCGTCCTTCCACCTCCCCCAGGTAGTCCAGCCCCTCTGGTCTGGCCTAGAGCAACCCTGAGAAAATCAGGATAATCTGAGCCCAGGAGAAAATGCCCCATGTGAAGCCACCCTGAGCTGGGGGAGTGGGTCTCTCACCGTGTGGCCTGATTACAAAAAATCACAAGGGGACGTAGCTACATTGATTGGGCGCTGCCCATGGGCCAGGCCCCATGAAGTACTTTATAGACATTGTTAACGTCATCCTCACCACAACCCCGTGGAGTCGGTGTTACGATCCCCATTTTACAGGTGAAGAAACTGAGGTTTTTAGCAGTGATGCATTTGCTTGAAGTCATACAGCTGGTAAGTGGTAAAGTGGAAATTTGAACCCAGATGAACTGAACCCAAAGCTGAGTTTTCAGAGTCTTGATGTGTGTATTCTTTCTTGGAGGCCGTGTGCCCCCCGCTCCAATTCCTTACGAATCCTGCTCTCCGGAGAGGGTCTACAGCTTCTACGGGCTGGAAAGGCCTGTGTGTTCTCCCTCACGGGCAGACCTGATTTTCCCCTGGGGTAAAGCCTCTGGCAGGGGAGGCAGGTTGAGACAGTGTGGATTTCCAACAGCGGCTTGGTGGGGACTGAGCCCCAGGCTGCACCCCTCCCTGGAGTCTTGCCATCGTGCTATCGTAGGCCAAGTTCTGGTTCGGCCCAGCCTGCTGTGGAGTGTCCTTTCCAGGCTCTGTATCTCAGGAGGAGGTAGAGACCTTACTCTCTCTCAAACTAGCTTGCGAAACTGGCTGGGAATGGGGTGGAGAACTTCGTGTCCAGCCTCTTAGGAGCCAGTGGCGCTGTATCTCGGTGAGGTCTCCGTGCATTAACACCCAGCACTCTGATGGTCCCCTCCTGCCCCGCAGAGCTCATCTGCACGTGCTGCATACCCAGAATCCTCTGGCCGGAGTCCTCATCATGCTGCTTTGCTCCGACACCTAGCTTAGCCGTGGCAGGGGCCTCAGGTCCCTCTTTCCTCTGGTTCTTTCAAGAGAACTCCCCTGAGGCGAGGCTGCAGAGCACGTGGCAAGGTTGGGGGTGGGAGTGATGGCCAACGATGTGAGCTTGGGTGGGGACAAGGAGGAAGCCCCGACCTGCCCTGTTCTCTGCTCAGGCCTCCCACTGCACGGTCAGGGCCAGGCCTCTAAAGAGAGAGTCCAGTTCTGTGGGCGGCTCTAGGTCCAAGGCCTGAGAGGCTGGGCTCTGGGCCTCCATCCCAGAATCAGGACCCTCATCCTTGGGACACATGAGGGACTCCAGCAGGCTCCAGGGACTTGGTTCCTGGTCTGTGGGGGAACATGGGAGGGAAGGAGTGTGCAAAGGGAGGGAGACCGGGCGGCCTTCAATCTGGACAGAGGCGAGAAGGGGGAGCTGGCCCTTTAGGTATGATGGTGTCCCCGGTTCCCCTCTATGTAGTACCGTGGGGTCAGATGCTCTGTCCGTGTGAGCTCCCAGAGGCTGGTGGAAGAAATTTGCTTCTTGGGGGTCCTTCATATCCAAGGAGGTCACCCCTTGCAGAGAAAGGCCATCTGGGATATGAGTTCCAGCTGGTGCCTTTTTCTGGAGCTGACCTTTAGTCCTGTGGTGTTGGGGACTAGAGGGTGTCACAGACGGGGAGTCTCTGCCAGAGCCTTCCCCGCAGGTCCCATAGGAAGGCCAGCGGTCTGGAGCAGTTGGAGGGGTGTAGGAGGGCAGCTGAACCTCAGCCATAGCCTGTACAGCGCAGCATGGAGTTTTAGCTTCGGGGGTTACTTGGGGCGCATAGGACGGGGGCTTGACTTCAGGGGCCGCCTGGGGTGCATAGGACAGTGAGGAGAGCATCTGCTGAGGTGGCACTCCAGAGGCCCGGAGAACGGAGATATCTGGCTGCCCAAGATAGGCGATCTCAGACACACTGTGCCGTGGTGGGGCTCCTGGGGGCTCCCTGGACCTGGAGACCTTGACTTGGGAGTACTGGACGGGCTGGGCCAGACTGCTGGGGCTGCTCAGGTCAAAGACGGGGATCAGCACATGCTCCTGGATGAACCGCAGAGGCTGGAAGGTTAGTACTCGCTGGACGTTCTGTGTGGGGACAACAACAGTCCACCCATTAGGGTGCGTTCTAAGATCCCTGAGAGGCTGCGGGTGGTTGGGTCCTCCATGGGAGGCAAGGGGGGATGGGGTAGACCACTGGGGGGACTTTTCAAGATGCACATGCCGTACATCCGGTTGGTTTTCCAGAGACTCCTCTCAATTCTGGGCCTCCCTGAAGGTGGAGGCCGTCCCTCCTCATGATCTAGGAAGTAGGTGACTCAGATTGGAGGTTGCCTTGGGGTACACTCTCAAGGTGGTGGCCCACACATCTCCTCATTCATGGGTCCCTAAAAGCTTGATGGAAGGGGCCAGGCGTGAAAGGATAGCAGATAAGGGGAGGCCGGGAGAGTTCTACAGGAGGTAGCTCATGTGGGCTTTGACATTGAGCAAAATGCCCTCAGGCTCCCCTGTCCCTCACATAATAACCAAGAACCAGCTCCTAGAGCCCCAGACCCATCAGATCGGGCCTCTGCAGCAGCCGACATGCTACTTCAGCAGAGAGCCATTGCGCACCGCCATATTGGGGCTGCCAGTGGGACGTGGGTGCTTTATATGGGGCTTAGTCCACATAGGGACCCCTCAGCCCCTCGCAGAGGCAGAGGCTCTCCCAGGTCCCACGTTCCCTGTCTGACGCGGGTGCTTTCAAGACAAGTGGGTTTCTACTCTAAGCCCACTAGTCCCTATCACCCACCCTTCTCCACTACACCCTGCTGGGCCATGTCTTCACCGACTTTAGGTTGAAAGGAGAAACGAGGCCTAATTTTCTTCCCTGTGTGCTTATTCCTGCACTTGAGGGAGAGCCAGGGGTCCCTGGGCCCTTGTCGTCTGCTGGTTTGGGGATCTGCCCCCCCTCCTACCCCGGGACCTCTTTTCCCCAGGTGCAACTGCTCACCAGGGAGTTGGGAGGCGGAGGCGGCTTGGAGACGTATCTGTAGCTCAGGTAACAGAGCACCGCGACGATGAAGCCCATGGAGAAGAGGATGGTGCCCGAGAAGGAGTATGTCCACGTCCGATCTGGGGGAGCACAGGGGCCAGGGCAGGGAGACTGAGGCCAGGGACTGGTCTGGGCCCGGTCCTGTGTGGATGCTGCGGCTGGGTGCTTTTCCTCCCTGCCCTCTCTGGCCAGGCTTGGGAAGACCTCTCCTGCCCCCAGGGTGTGTGGGGCTGGGTCAGGAGCACAAGGAGAGGGCCGCGTACTAGATGTCTAAATATCCAGAATTTATAAATCGTATTCGTATACTCAGTAACATATGTGTATTCTCCTGCCCTGACAAATGCACTTTTGATCACAACCTGGAAGGCCAGGTTTGAGTTTTGAATTCTTGGACTCCTTGGAGTCCTGTGCTGAACTGTGGAGGGACAGCGAGAGCCTGCCATGGTTCCCTGGCCCACCTCAGCCCCATCCCTCCCTGCCAGGGGCCTTGTGAACATGGATGTGGACTCCTCAGCCCACACGGCCAAGTTCATCCATGCCCCTCAATACGGAGCTGCCTGTTGGCCGCCCTTTGGGCTGAGGTTCTGCACATCAACAGAGGATCTCCTCCCTGGAAGAGGGATGCAAGGAACAGATCCATTAGACTGGACACAGGCTCAGGGCATTTGTTCAGGGAAATTCAGGGTCCCAGGAACCCAGAGTGTGGCCTAGAAGGGAGGTCACAGGCTCTAGTGGGACCTGTGCATTTTGACCTTCAGACTCCTCTTCATCTTGTGGGGAAGGCCATGGCCAGAGCAAGGCCAGAGCAGAGCCTTCTAAACAGGCCTCTTTTGCCTGGGTCTGAGGTCAGCGCGGCCTCCCTGCATGGGGCTCTGGGTAGAGGCAGAGGGAGGGAGATGGCAATGGGAGGGGGCTGCCCTCCTTGGCCCCACTGCAGAGGTTCTGGGTGGGGGGCGGGTGTTAGGGAAGACCTTGCTCTGGAGGGAGCCTGGGGCAGCACCACCCTTTCTCAAGAGGAAGCAGAAGGACGACTGAGGGCTTCAGTGTGGAGCCTTCTCCCTGTGGTCCCACATCTTCAGGATGGCCACAGCCGGTTCTTGGTGTAATACTCTTCCTGCCCCCATGGGACTGGTGGGGGGCATGGGGTGAGGAAGCTATAGTTGGGTTTTTGTTAAAACTGGTGACTTGTGTTCTCCAGGGGTTTGGACTCTCCAGGCCACCCTCCTTTCATTCCGTCTGGTGGCTTCGGCGTGGGGTGCTGGTCACCAGCTGCCAATGACCTTGGCAATTGCTGTGAACCCTGGGAATCGCTGGAGCTTCCACTTCCAGCTCCTTCCCAGCCCATGAGGCTTGGGCCTTCCTGGGTCAGCTTCCCACTTTGGTGACGTCCTGTCCCCCGTCACATAATACTCCTGTTGCTACTCCAGGGAGAAGACACAGCCAGAAAGTCTCTACGTGACATGCCTAATGGTATGGGAAAACCAGTGTTCCTCTGGCGGGGTAGGACAGGGATTCAGACCACTTCCATGTGCCATTTCATCCATGGGAAGGCAGGAAGAAGTAATGGAAACAGCTCTGGAGTGTGGGGTGTTAGAGATCTGGTTCAGCCACCGTAGGCTGAGAAGCCTTCTCTCTGCTGCACGACCCTCTCTGGTCTACTCTGTATTAGAAAGATTAGCCAGTAGTTATGGAGCTCTTAACTGTTTGCACTGTGTGGTGTGCTTTATCTATGATATCCCACCAAACAGAGGGGGCCAGAGATGCTCTCTTCTTAGGGATGATGAAGCTGAGCGTCAGAGAGGCTGAGTGACGTGACCAAGGTCATGCAGCTACTTGTGGGAACCAGGCTTGTCACGTACACTGGCAAAGCTCTCCTCACAGGCACCGCACAAGGATGCCTTAGCTGCCTCATCTATAAGAACTGGATATGGGGTGAGAGTCCTTTCCAGTTTCAAGATACTGGGATGTTACTCCATGACATGTCTAGGAGTAGACAGACATCCCAAGAGGGAAAGTGGGAATTCTGGACTCCGGGCATAAGAACAGACCACAGGCTATGGAGTCAAGGGCAGGATATATCACTCTGAAGTGGAAATAAGAGGAATAAATGTGCAGTAGAGAGGTCTAGCTGTGAACAAAATTGCAAGCTGTGGTTTCAAGATCAGATGAACTAACTGGGTTCACTGACCAGCTGTGTGGTTACCGGTGAGCCCTTCAGCCTCTCTGGGCCAGAGTTCCTCCTCTTGGGGATGAAGCTATCCAACCTACAGGGTTCTGATAAAAATTCAATGGGACAATATATGTAGAACATTTAACACAGTGTCTGGCAATGGAGTGGGTACTTAATAAATGGTAGGAACTGTTATTCACATACTATATTTTTAAGGATGATGTGTCTTCTCTATGTCAGCAAGAACTAGCCAATAGGAAATGTGATTTATGGGGCACCTGGGAGGCTCAGTGGGTTAAAGCCTCTGCCTTCGGCTCAGGTCATGATCCCAGGGTGCTGGGATCGAGCCCCACATCGGGGTCTCTGCTCAGCAGGGAGCCTGCTTCCTCCTCTCTCTCTGCCTGCCTCTCTGCCTACTTGTGATCTCTGTCAAATAAATAAATAAAATCTTAAAAAAAAAGAGATGTGATTTATATGAAAGCAGCTACGGTCTTAGGGGAAAAAAAAGTATCACATCAAGAGCTAGATCGTAAGAACAAAAGGATAAGCATGGAGTGGTCTGCATGTTGTCAGAAAGCAGGGTTGAGGGACAGGAGGGGTCAGGAATGGGCAAGATTTTTCTGGTCTCTCCAGGGGGGGAGGGTCACAAATCATATACAGGCTCCCAGCGTGGTGCTTGCAAAGTCAGTTTCCTTTTCCAGTTCTGCTCTTGCCAATTTCTATTCTGGTCTCCCCCGTGGCAGTTTCCCCAGGAAGGGCATGCCTCGTGTAAGTGGCCAGTGCTGGCTGCTCTACCCGGCACCTCTTTCCCTGAAAATTCATGTACTGGACTTGGCTGGAAAAGTCAGTCTCTTGTGAGCTCTTGGGGCGACTGGTGAGTTGAGTTTCTGAACAATACCAGGGACCAGAACATATGCGATGATGATTCTACCAAGCAGCACTTGACCCTAGGACCCTGCCTCTAGCAGCCACCTTGCCTCTGTTCATCAAAACTGAAATAAATCGCCTATTGACATCATTACTCTGAATCTGATGACTAAGGAGGAGACTCTTTTTTCCAAATCCACCCGACCCACTACTATCACTTTCATCTTCTAAACTTGTAGCTCTGAGCATTACAACATTTCTATCTCTGTGAACATGAACGCTAATAAAAATATCATATGGTGCTTAACGATGAGAGTCGAGTTTCAGTGTGCTAGAGGAAGAGAGCATGAGGTACCATCTCCCTGAGCCGATGACTCAAAAGGATTTCTACGGTAGCGCCTGGGTGGCTCAGTCAGTTAAGTGCTTGCCTCAGGCTCGGGTCGTGATTTTGGGGTCCTGGGATCGAGCTCCACATTGGGCTCTCTGCTAGGTGGGGAATCTGCTTCTCCCTCTCCTTCTGTGCTTTCTCCCTCTCTCTCTCTTTCTCAAATAAATGAATAAAATCTTAAAAAAAAAAAGAAATGCTAATTCTCATCACTGTTACTGGAAGATATTGAGGGAACTTTTCTCTGCTTTCCCTTCTGCAGATTATTTCCTAGGATATCTCACCTGGGTTAATATTAAGCAAATTTGCTTTGCCAGGGTACACAGAAAGCTGGCCAGGGACAGGAAACCCAGTGGGCTGGAGGGCGGGGATTAAACGTGTTTAATGATAACCCATCAGCTAACTCAATGACGGATTAATGAAGACTGAATTTGGTAACACAGTAATAATCCTGCAGTTGTGTGAGCACTGCCAAGCCTCACCTGGGTTACAGGGAAAGAGAGCACAGGGCGGACATTTGAATTCAGGAGTCCCGCCTCCCTCTGGTTTCCGCTGAACTTACCTGGCAATGTCTTCACTCGGCACACATAGGGGGCGCTCTCTTTGGACCAGTTTGGAACAAAAATCATGGTGGTCCCAAGGAACTCTGTGTCAGGGGTCAGGCCAGTGAACTCGTAGTCTCTCTGCTTCCCTCCAAGGTGCTGAATTAGACAGAGAACCCAGAGTGACTCCTCCTAGACATCAGTCTCCACTTGGAGCCCAAGTCAGCCTGTGCACACGTCTGCCTGGGTCACTGTGCTCAATACAATGGTGCCACCAGCTGCCCAAACCAAAAACTGGTGGGTCAGTCCATAATGCTCCGTTCCTGTTTCCCTACCCTCTGCACCATCACCATCACCAGCATCACCACCAGCACCATAACTACCACCATCAACATCATCATTATCCCTCCTTCTTCTAGCTCTTCTCCTCCTCCTCCTTCTTTATCAAACATCAAAAAGCCCCGACTATCCATCCCTCTCTTGCCTTCCTTATCGCTTCTGCCTTAACTGGGCCTCACCATCTGAGTCTGGACTCCTGCAGTGGCTTCCTCACTGGTCACCTGTCTCTGGTTTTGCCCCCGTCCACCTCCATATTCATCCTAGTGCCAAAGTGATATTTCTAAAAGAATAATATCATTCCAATGCTAATTCCAATGCTCCCCTATTTAAATCTTTTGATGTCTTGGCCCATATCATGAGATAAAACCCTGGTCCCTGTCTCCCTGTCCACTTCTCTCTCTCTATGGCCCACCTGGCCTATGGGCTCCACCAATGCCGACCACCCGTCGTTCCTGCTGCATCTTGCCTGGTGAAGCAGCCCTTGCTCCTTTGCAGTTACTCCTTCTGCTGGATCTGTTTCATTGTTTTTTTTTTTTTTAAACTCTCGCCTTCTGGTGTGTCTCTAATCTCTTGACCTTGAACTGCTCCCTTGGCTGCCTTGTTCCATCATTCTGGTACTCATCCTACTTCTCTCTTTGGTCTCAGTGCCTCAATTCTGTTGTTCTGCAAGATTTACTCTTCATCCAGTTTTTTCTCTCTCCACTTACTCTCTCACTGAGTGATCTTATCTGGCCCCATGGCACCTGAGATCACCAATGTGTAGAAAACTCCCAAACTTAGCAAGAGCTGTCAGGTTGGACGTGCACTTCAAGCTCCCTGTTGGATGGCACCCTGTGGGCATGTCTAACTCAGCATGTCCAAACGCGCTGATGTCTTCTGGAAGTCTGGGTCCCACCCCCTCCCAAACCTCAAACCTGCACTTGTGTGTGATTCCCTAGCTCTATTCATAGCATCTATCTTGTTCCAGGACTCAAGGCCCAGAACTTGAAGCCATTTCTGGCAAAGCCCCCTTCACATCCCTTCTATCTAATTGGCCTCAAGTGACCCATAGACCTTCCTTTAAAGGCCAGGACCTGTGCTCTTGGATGTTCAAAAACTAAGAATTTTCTTTTCTTTTTTTTTTTTGCATTTCAGGTACATCTTCGCCTTTCTGGGCACATGGAAGCCAGGGTTTAGGGTTATTTTTATTTTTATTTTTCGAGGGTGGTATAAGTGGGTGAAGTACAGAAATAGATTTTATGACTTATTGTTTTGTGTCACTCATATGGTTGAAAGGGCACACATTAAAGATCGTGTGACACAATCCAGCAGAGTTGCTATGGCCCCAAATTCCTCCTTCCCCAGATGTCGTACTGCCTCTGGCCTGCTTCAGGCCCAGTGATTTCCAGCCCCTACTACTGCAATGGGCCCTAAC
Source organism: Mellivora capensis (assembly GCA_004024625.1). Taxonomy (NCBI): domain Eukaryota; kingdom Metazoa; phylum Chordata; class Mammalia; order Carnivora; family Mustelidae; genus Mellivora; species Mellivora capensis. Next base: position 13,014 of record PISX010012765.1, read on the forward strand.
TTTCTACCCTGATCTCTCTTTCATTTTCACATTTGATCTCTCTTTTTTCTGCTCCCAGTAATTTATAGCTTCTTTGGATCAACCCTCCCTAAAGCAACAACTATAAACTCTGGCCAAAATAAAAACTGCCTGTCGGCACTGGAGAATAAGCAAAAGCAGGCAGATATTAGAGAAAGGAGAGAGGGAAAGTCATTGGGTGAATTTCTCATCTTTTAAAATGTCTTTTAGCTTGAAAGCAGGTGTTCACCTTGTGGGGTGGTTTAAAACTAAATAGAAACCTTGTAATCTTACTGGTTTGAAAAATAAGAAGACAGAGTTCTGGGCAATCCTAAAGGCTAGAAAGTGAGGGGAGAGATCATAGATAGGAGAGATCCACAGAGAGGGAGGCCCAAGTTCTGAGTACAAAATTGGCCCCAAACCAAGTAGGGTAAACTCCAAGAAGCCCAGGTAAAGGTGAAAGAATGGGACTGAGATTTTGGAGTTTGAAGTTCAGCCAAATTATCTACCTGCTAAAACAAAACAAAATGAAGCAAATCAATAATCTTCAGAGGAATAGAACAGAATCCAGAGTCCCTCAACTGTACCATTCACAACACCCAGGCTACATTCCAAAATTGTTAGACATGCAAAGTAAGAGAAAACATAATCCACATTCAGGAGAGAAGACAATCAATGGTGACCTACTCCAAGATGACCAAAGTACTGGAATTAGCAGACAATGATCTTCTCTCTCTCTCTCTTTAAGGTTTTATTTATTTATTTGAGAGAAAACAAGATTGAGAAAGCTCAAGCAGGGGCAGGGGCAGAGGAAAGGGCAGAGGGAGAGGGAGCAGGGAGCCTGATGAGGGGGCTTGATCCCAGGACCCTGAGATCATGACCTGAGACAAAAGCAGATGCTTAACTGCTTAACTGACCGAGCCACCCAGGCACTCCCAGACAATGATATCCTAGCAGCTAGTATAAATATATACTAGTATAGTATACTAGTAGTAGTATAAATATAGTATACATAGTATATATTATATATATAATATATAGTATACTATACAGTATATATAGTATAGTGTAGTATACTAGTAGTAGTACAAATATAGTATATAGCATATATAGTATAGTATATAGTATATATAGTATAGTATACTAGTAGTATAAATATAGTATATAGTATATATATAGTATAGTATATGGTATATATAGTATAGTATACTAGTAATAGTATAAATATAGTATATAGTATATATAGTATAAATATAATATATAGTATATATAGTATATATATAGTATTATACATAGTATATATAGTATAGTATACTACTAGTAGTATAAATATAGTATATAGTATATATAGTATATATAGTATAGTAGTAATAGTATAAATAGTATAAATAGAACAACAGAATTGAGGCACTGACACCAAAGAGAGAAGTAGGATGAGTACCAGAATGATGGAACAAGGCAGCCAAGGGAGAAGTTCAAGGTCAAGAGGTTAGAGACATACCAGATGGCGAGAGTTTAAAAATATATATATACTATTTATACTATAAATAGGAAGTGAAGGAAAATGTGCTTAGGAAGGAAAATGACTAGGAAATCTCACTAAGATGTAGAAACCATGAAAATTGGGAACGTTAGAACTGAAAAATATAATATCTAAATAAAAATCCCACTTGAATGGTCTTAATAACAGATTGGACTTGAGAGAAGAGTCAGAGCACTTGAAAACAGTTTAATAGCAATAAGAAAAATTAGTGGTGATGGTCACATCATGGAGCTGTACACTTTCAAAGAGAGGATTTGATGATATGTGAGTTATATCTTGAAATAAAAAAGGGCAGAGATGTCGGAATGCTGTCTTCAAGAGATGCGCTTTAAATATAAGACACAGTTAGAGCGACAATACATGGAGGAAAAAAGATATGACAGGCAGGGGCACCTGGGTGGCTCAGTGGGTTAAGCGTCTGCCTTTGGCTCAGGTCATGATCTCAGGGTCCTGGGATTGAGCCCCAACGTTGGCTCCACAGGAAGCCTGCTTCTCCCTCTTCTTCTGCCTTCCCCCACTGCTTGTGCGCTCTCTCTCTCTCTCTCTCACTTTCTCTCTCAAATAAATAAATAAATAAATAAATAGAATCTTAAAAAAAAAAAAAGGCGCACCAGGCGGATTGTCAATGTGAGAGGCTGGAGTGGCTCTATGAATCACAGGTATTCATGTAACAAGCGGACTTCACTACAAAGAATAGCACTGGAGGGGAAAAAAAAAAGGACATTTCATAACGATAAAAGTGTTGATTTATCAGGAGCCTGTAACAATCAGAAATGTGCACATGTTCGAGAACAGTGTTTCAAAAGGCATGAAGCAAATCTGCACAGAATTAGGGGGAAAGGAGACCAATCCACAGTGCTAGCTGGAGATTTTTAACTCTCAGCAATGAAAAGAATGATAGATCTTCTCCGAACCAGGGAAGACACAGAAGACCCGAGTCACATGATTCGCCACCTTTATGGAACGGATATTTACAGAGCGCTCCGCCAGACAATTGCAAGACACACATTCTTTCCAGGTGCACATGAAACGCTCACGAAATGGGCCAGATGCTGCGCCATAAAGAAGAGCCGGAACATGCCGAGTGTGTTCTCTGACCACAAACTGAATTAAGTTGTCAGTAAGATATTCACTGCAGCCCAAATATTTACTAATAGTTAGTGTGATGAGGTCTTGTTCTGCTCAGTAATCTCTAGTTGCTCCCCTGACTACTGCCATGGATAGAACTTCCTCTGTCCACCACCCCGGACCTCCACCTCCCAGCCTGTCTGCCCAGGCGTACCTCCCTTGCCTCCCCTACACCAGCTCTCCAGCGTAAGGGTGGGTAAGAAGCACTCTGGCTGCCAGCTAAAAACTCAGACCCTAGAGGTGCCGTTGCAGAATTGCATTGAGTAGACTGGAGGAAGGCCCAGGCCTCTGCATTTTAAGTAAATATTGCTAGAGATTCTGATGCCATTTGGGACCAGGTTTTGAGAAACTGGTCTGCATGTCTCCATGCTCCAGACAGGCTAGGCATTTTGTGCTTTCCAGGAAGCTTTTAAGTTTTCCTGCTTCTCTCTGTCCGATCATGGTGGGGCAGTCTAGGGCAGGGAGGGAAAAATGTGGGCTGTAGACTGTGCTGGATCTGAATTTTGACTAAGCTATTATTTGCTGACCGATCTTGAGCAAGTGCCTTAACCTCTCCGAGCCTCTGCTGTCTCATTCAGAAGATGGAAAAGGTAGACCCTACCTCACAGGGTTGTGGTGAGGGATAAATGATAGAGTAAGCGTGTATTATTGACTGCCTCAAAAGTTGGTATTGGCACCAGAAAGTTTTTCTGGAAGTTTTTCCAGAACCTTTGGGCTGCCATCTCCCCCCCCACCTCCCTGCCCCTGCTCCACTGCACACAAATCTTTATTTTCCTCTATCTATAGCTATTTAAAGTTTTATTTAACTCCTTTCCCATCTACTAGATTATAAACCTCTTGGGAATAGACATTCAATGGAATTATGGACCCTGGCGCATGCTAAGGAGAAAATACACGTGTTCTGGATACAAAAGAAATACCTCATCTATTATTTGACCATTTATGCCCCTGCCTTCCACCTTTCATAGTTGGTGATCTTAAGACCCTGCCTGTATCCAATTCCTGCCAATGGAGGAGAACCAGCAAAAAGAACTGCAACAGTAGAAATAGATTTTGGCATTTTCCAAAGTGGACATCTGAAGATGTGAGTAGAGGTTGCTCTCCAGAATATTATAAGGCATTAGGCAAAAAAAAAAGTTAAAAAATTATGCAAAATAAAAGGAGTTTCTCTGGTCGAGAAATTTGAGAGAAGTCATATTCAATGAAATGACACTGGAGTCTTGGCTTTGCAGGACTTGTCAGAGACTTTAGCAGGATCTTGTCTGTGTGATCTACAAGAGGGAGGGCTGTGTTTTGGAAAATGCTAATTTATATAAAACATCTCCTTTCTACTTGAAGCCATGCAGATCTAATTGACAGAGAAATGAGTTCCCAGGGAGAGATGGACCAGAGACGCACATATATTTACCATTTGGTAGGTGTGGTTGACCTGGAGCTCTAAACGGTAGAACAGGTCAGGGAAGATGTCCTCCAGGGTGAGCTGGTGGCCATCCCCTGCTCGGATAGGTGTGGAGGTGGGATGGATGATCATCTGGATGGATCTCACCTTGGGGATACAGGTCACATCGGGCGGCTTGATGGTAGCTGGAAAAGGGAGAGAGAAAAGCAAAAAGAAAAGGCTGGAATTAGCCAGGAGTTTCTGAGGTTGCCCTGGACCAGGGGACATGACTGACTGCCTCCCCTCTCCTCCCACCCCAACCCCAGCTATGCTTCTGAAAACAGCAGCTAGACAAATAGGCGAGAAGAGTAAAGTGCTTCTAGCAACCGGTGTTTGGGTTTAAGGCTGGCAAAGGGGTGCCCAGAGGTGAATGGGCAGAACCCAGGGAGAGAGGCACTAGCCTCCTAGATTAGCCAAGCCCCTGTCCCTGCCTCCACAATCCCTACCTTGAGTCCGCCCAGAGCACCCTTTCCCTCAGTCTATTGGCAATGATAGCTTTGGGGACTGACGGTTCAGCAGCATAAACTAAGTAATGTTCGGGGCACCCCAAATTATTGATTTGGCCTCAAAGGCCAGGCCTGAGACTTCACTCTCTCTCAAGATGTGATCTTCCAAATAACCAAATAACCTTTACTGGTTTATAGACCCTCTTAGGAATTTGATGAATGATACGGATCTTCTCTCCTCCAAAAGGTACCTATACAAAAATTTTGACTTGATTTTGGGGATTCATGAGTCGTGCTCCCCCTGAAGCAAATTTATAAAATTCCCTCAAAGGCCCAGTGATCTCCGAGATGGATGATAGCAGAGCTAGAAGGATGTTCACTTCAGTTTTGTTTACAAAATTGAAAAACTGAGTTAAAAGTCCTCAAAAAGGGAATTGGGGACATAAATTAAGATAACCTCCACAGAACTGATCGTTTTGCAGCCGTGTAATGTCAGGTTGCGGAAAAGTACTTAACAACGCGGGCGAATGTCCCCGAGGGGTGTTGTATGAAAACCCTCCAACCAGTCAGGTCACAAAAGAGTAGTGACCTTCAGTAGCAGCTGTGGTGATGTTTACGTGGTCACATTCTTTTGGGCTTCTTTCTTTTTTTTTAAGATTTTATTTATTTATTTGACAGACGGAGATCACAAGCAGGCAGAGAGGCAGGCAGAGAGAGAGGAGGAAGCAGGCTCCCTGCCGAGCAGAGAGCCCGATGCAGGGCTCGATCCCAGGACCCTGCGATCATGACCTGAGCCGAAGGCAGAGGTTTTAACCCACTGAGCCACCCAGGCGCCCCTTCTTTCTTTTTTTTTTTTGTGCATTTCTATATTTTCCAGATTTTGTGCATTTCTATATTTTCGAGATTTTCTATGACAAATATGTATTAATTGAATAAGCCAAGAAAAAAAAATAACTTGTTTAATTTTCTTTTTTCTTTTCTTGGAAAGCCACCTGGCTGTGAAGTCCCTTAGTGAACATCACCGCCTGCTCAGTTTGCGTGGGGAGTTTGGTGACTCATAGTCATTCACTCATCAGTTACGTTGTGGGCCCTGCTCCATGCCAGACCCTACGTGAAGGCCCGAGAACGTGGGATTCCACGCCCCCACTCAGAGGCAAGTGGGATACAGGCAGGCAGATGCCATCTCTGCAGATGGGGATGGGAGCTATGAAGACCATGTACAGCTGACCGTGACAGAGAGTAGCAGGTGGTGACATAGTGAAATGAGGTCGTTGGAGCCGAGAGTGGGGACGCCTATTTAGGAGGTGATGTGGAAGCCCGGACCAAAACTAAGGATTAGAAGAGTCAGGGCCAGAATAGGGCACTGAGTTAGGAGCCCTTGGCTGGAGTTGAGAGGCCAGAGGAAGGTGATCTGACTTTGGGAGGCCAGGATGGAGCTGGAGAAAGACGGCTGGCTGCGCACAGATGCTCTCTAGTTGGGGCGACCTTCCCTAAAAGTCACATCCCGAACTGTCCCCTGCCCTTCGGGGCTTCCCCCCGCCCCTCCCCTGCAGTGAGGGGTGCCCACTCACTCTGTTGTAGCGAGGTGAACCGGTCGGTCATCTTGGTGACTGACCGGCCTCCCGCGCTGATGGCAGTTACCCGGGCGTAGTAGGGCTCCATGAAGTTGCCCGTTTCCATGGTCAGGTTGCAGGATTTCCGGGTGATCCGCTGGCAGCCCTCCTTCACCAGCCACTTTCTCTCCCCATACCTGTAGGCACGGGAGGGCCGGAGCACACCTTGAATGATTGGACCTGGCACCAGGCCCGCGGTTTATTAATAATGATAATGATATCTAATATTTACTTAGCACATTCTGTGTCCCAGGCCCCTTCTGTGACTGATCTGTTAGTCCTCACAATGATCCCGTGAGGTTCAGACATGGTTCTCCCTCCTTTTCGAATAAGGAAGCTGAGGTTTAAAGAGGTAAAATTGGGACCGGTGTGGATTTGAACCCAGCCAGTCTGAATTCACATTCTGGGCTCATCGTTACCATAAGCCTTCAAGGCAGGCACTATTATCCCCGTTTTATGGATGAAGGAACTGAGGCTCAGAGAGGGGAAGTGACTTGCCACAGGACGAAACGGCAGGACGAGTGATGGAACCCAGGTTTGCAGACCTCTAAGCCCATGCCAACCTCCTCCTCTGTGTAGGAAGGGAGACAAGAAGGAAGAGGGGCATGGGCTTGAGGGGGTGGGCAGGACTCTTTGTTGACCTAGTCTCCCAGATAACGACAAAACAATTTCATTACCTGCCAGGCACAAGCCCTCATGCCTATCTTGTTTAATCTACCTAATGATCCTATGATGGAGGTCCTCTTGGCTTACTTTATGGGTGGGGAAACTGAGGCTTGGCGAGATTACCTCATTGCCCCAGGTTATAAAGGCCAGAGCTGGCAGGTAAGTCTGGGCAGTCTGACTCCAAACCTGTCCTTTTAACCATTATTTTATCCTCCCTTTGCAAAAGAAACCACAAAGGAGCAAAGCTCTGTCTGGCAGGGTCTGGTTCAGGCTGTGTCCCATCATTCTGGGGGTGGCGGGGGTGGGAAGGGAAATATAGGGCAGAGAGGGATTTTCTTGGAATGGTTGGCTTCAGAGCAGAGTCTGAAGAGGTCGTGCAGAGAGGGAAGCCTACGTTTTATACTCCACGCTGTAGACCAAGTCTGGGGTGCTCTCCAGCCCGCTGTCCCACGTCAGGATGTTTTCGAAGTTGCTGGACTGGAATTTTACGTGCTGAAGAAGGTCTGAGGTGTTCTTAGCAGTGTGAGCTGCGGGAAGTGGGAGCAGGGTGAGCAGATGGGCACAAGGATCCTGCCCCCAGCCCGCCTGCCAGCAAGACCTCCAACGAGGAGGGCGGGACCAGCACCCTCCAGGGACTCTGAGGCTGACCATCTCTGTCCTCCTTCGCTTCTTTTTAAAAATTTTTATTGAGCTATAATTTGCAGCCCATAAAATTCACCATTTTAAAGCTTGCATTTCAGGGGTTTCTGAATATATTCACGAAGCTGTGAAGCCATTACCACTATCTAATTCCAGACCGTTGTCATCACCCTAAAAAGGACCCCTGTGTCCATTAGGAGTCCCTCTCTCTTCCTTCCCTCCCCCAGCCTGAAAGCAACCACTAAGCTGCTTTCTGGGTATACAGATCTTCTTATTCTGGACTTTTCAGACTATTTGTATGAAAAGTGTCTTTTGTGTCTGGCTCCTTTCACTTAGCACAATGTTTTCGAGATATCTCCATGTAGCATGTGTCAGCCCTTACTTCCTTTTCATGACTGAATAGTACCCCGCTGTATGGCTATTCTGCAATTTGCTTATCCGTTCATCAGTTGAGGGACATTGGGGTTGTTTCTACTTTTTCAGCTATTATGAACAATGCTGCGGTGAACGTTCATGTGCAAGTTTTTAAGTGGCCGTATGTTTTCGGTTCTGCAGGGTGTGGAGCTCAGAGTGGAACTCCTGGGTCAGACGGTAATTCTGTCTGACTTTGTGAAGAACTGCCCAGAACTTCACACTCTTTTCCAGAGCGGCTGCAGCCTCTGTGTCCCCCTGTGTCCCCGCCGGCCTTGTGTGAGCGCTGCGTCTACTCCACGCCCCTGACCACACTTGGGGTTGTCTGTCCTTCCCTTCTGAGAACACCTGAGGTGGGCGCCCTCACCCACAGGATACTAGAAAGATGCTCAACTACACATTGACCCTTCAATAAAACACCAAAGAATGACTTTCTCCGAGTCAATAATTCCAAGCAAGGCTGGAGAGGACACTTGTGAGCTCTTGCCTCTCTGTGGACTGAACCAGTCCCTGCCTACCCTGCACAGGGAGGAAGGCTGAGCACAGACTTCACCGGGGGAGGAGGGCTGACGGAGGCCACAAGGGAGGGGCCACTGTCCCCTAAGCAATCTTGAACTATAAATGAGAGACTTTACTTATGAAACTATTCTCTCAGCCTTCCCAGTGTGGTCTGTAGAAAGGAAGAGGGGTTGCAGGAAAATGGCAGCCAGAGCTGGCAGTTGGCTCTGAGCATGCTCAGAAGGGCCTGGCTGGCTGGGGTGGGAAATAAGCAGGTGTGGACCTGGTTGGGTCCCCAGTTGCGTCAAGGCCTTGGGGCCTTGAGTGCATATGTGTCTTTGATGTGTGTGTGCCTCGCTCCACCCCGGACATAGTCATGACCACCAACAGGGCCAAGGTGTAAGGGAGCGGATCATTATTTACTCCCCACTCCAAGCCTACATACAATATCTCGCAAGAGGGGTCCAAGGGCTTAGGAGGCTCCTGGGGATGGGGAAGAGTGTTTGGACAGCCCAACCCTGCTGTGTATCCACTGGTTAAATCTAAGGCCACATTCCTCTTTGAATCTGAGCTGGTCAGCCCCAACAGCTATAGAAACCTTTGTTTTTCAGGTTTCCTGGAACTCCCAGAACAGGGCCTAGGGACATGGGGAGGACATGTCTTACTGCCTCTAGCCAAAGTGATGGCTATGCTACTGAGCCCTGAGGTGTGGCCGACTTCTTGTTTGGTTTTGAGTCTGGGCAGAATTGGGGTCTGTTCTGGATTCAGGGCTCGGTCTTAAGATGAGGAAGAGTGTCCACCTGAGGTCAGAACTGAATGGTGGCTTCCAGTGGGATGATAAAGTTAGGGCAGGAGAGAGGGAGGGTGGGATTTGAGAGAAGGGTAGGGTCTATCTAGGGCTGGGCTTAACTACCGCTAAGTGGTGGGTTTGGGGCAGCACTGGGAAGGTTGCTGGTTGGGGTCAGTATCCTGGTGGGCTAGTTGTGGTGGGGGAGCCTGGTGGCTGGGGCTGGGACATGCTCAGGAGGTAAGGGGCCCAGGCTGGAAGGAGGTTGGCATCATTTTCCAGGAGGGAACTGAAGTTGGCTTCCAGAAATGGAGTAGGTAAACCTTGGCTGGACTCTTCTTTAGGGGGGCATTGAGGGCTAACAAGATCTCTCCCTTGGGGCACGTGAGTGGCTCAGTTGGTTAAGCGTCTGGCTCTTGATTTCGACTCAGTTCACAATCTCAGGGTCCTGGGATCAAGCCCTGCATCGGGTTTTGTGCTCAGTGCAGAATCTGCTTCGGATTTTCTTTCTCCCTCTGCCCCTCCTGCCCCCTGAGCTAATACATTCTTAAAAAACAAAAAAGAGAGAGAGAGAGATTTCTCCCTCTCCTGCCCTAACCATTCTCCCCCCGCCCCAAGCTATCATGTATTCCCCAGTCTGCGTTGTTTCTGTACTTCCTGGGTGAAAGTCTACATTGTGAAATCCTTAGGGACACATGTGTTGTCTAGAAACTGACAGACTGGTAGCTTCTATGAAAGGAAGTTTTCACATTCATTTGGAAAAACAATTTTATGTCAACAAGTTAGGAAGATAAGGAAAAACAAACAAAAATAATCCAAAATATTCTCCAATCAGCCTAAGAATGCCAGGGCAGTGGAGATCTGGGACCCGAGGACCTTCTTGTCTCATAACAACTCCTAAGGTTGTTGCCCGTGGGTCCCCATCTGCAAGGATCCAGAGTCTCTAAGATTTCCAACCAGAATGGAGACTTTGGGGAATACAGCAAGTCTTCCTCACTCATCAAGGGCCCGGTGCATTGGGAATGCCAACGCTGGATGCCGGAGTCGAATAGACTTGAAGGACCCAGACAGCAGCGGGAAACACTGAGATCCCACCAGCTGACAAAAAGGACAGCAGCAGAGAGGGCTGGGAAGCTCCGGCCCCTCATGGGCTTCATCCTGCCCTTGAGCTAGAAGGGGCCTTGCAAGGGCCATCTCTCCCTGCTCTTCAGTCCAGACAATACGTTCACTTCCTGAGAAATTTCCCTGAATTTTATTAAACCTCTTGGGGAGCGGAGAGCCAATCTGGGATCTCATGTATCTGTCTGAAAGTTCTCTACAATGTTAAATCAAGAAATCCATTTTATTGGATTTGAAAACTATGCGCTTTTGTACCGTTTTCAAAAGGGCCCTGATGTTTTAAGATCTTTTAATGCAGCAGACCTGGCCCTTCTGGGAGAAAATGTTCTTTTACTTTATTTCTTTTTTTTTTTTAAAAGATTTTATTTATTTATTTGACAGACAGAGATCACAAGTAGGCAGAGAAGCAGGCAGAGAGAGAGGAGGAAGCAGGCTCCCCGCTGAGCAAAGAGCCTGATGCGGGGCTCGATCCCAGAACACTGGGATCATGACCTGAGCCAAAGGCAGAGGTTTAACCCACTGAGCCACCCAGGCGCCCCAACTTTTACTTTATTTCTTAAAAGTTTTTATTTCCATTCGATTTAATTAACATATACTGTATTATTAATTTCAGAGGCAGAATTTAGTGATTCATCAGCTGCATATGATACTCAGTGCTCATTACTTCAAGTGCCCTCATTTTGCCCCTCCCCAAGTTACCCCATCCCCCACTCACTTTCCCGCCAGCAACCCTCAGTTTGTTTCCTAGAGTTAATGCTCTTTATTTATTTATTTTAAAGATTTTTATTTATGTATTTGAGAGAGCAAAAGTGAGCACAAGTGGAGGAAGGGGCAAAGGGAGAAGCAGACTCCCTGCTGAGTAGAGAGCCCAACATGGGGCTCAATCCTAGGACCCTGTAATAATGACCTGAGCTGAAGGCAGACGGTTAACCGACTGAGCCACCCAGGTGCCCCACTTAATGCTCTTTTAGATCTAGTGTGAGGAGTCAGAAGAGGCCCCCCACGGGTGGTGGAAAGAAACAAAGGGCGCCCTCAAGTTTTGCCCATCTGTCCTTCTCCCCCCTGCCCTTGTTGGGCCAGTGCCGACCAGAAGCGGAAAAAGGGATGGTATAACTATTAGAATTATTCCAGGGGTCCAAGGATGTCTGCCTCCCTCAAGCCAACTCTCCATCCACCGAGGTGAGGGCTTCTGGCACCCCAGTTCTGACAGTTGGCTGCCTCCCCAAGTCTTGAGGTTAGTTGAGTCTCTGGAAGAAGCCAGATCTGAGGGACCCTCTCATCCTCCCCAATACCCTGAGGTGTTCTCCAGTTCTCCAGGGAAGCTTGTCCCCCAGGGCAGCGCTGGTGGAGAAACTGAAACTGGCTGTCTGGAGCTGTGTGTGTGTGTGTGTGTGTGTGTGTGTATGGAACCCTGGGTGTTGGGGGAGTTCTGACCACAGGGCAATGGGCACTCACCAGCCAGGGATCCCGCGGCCAGGATGGTCAGTAGCGTCCTCATGGGGCTGGGCTCAGAGCCCTCTTTTGGCCTTGGCTCTGGGCTGAGGCCAGATGGAGGGCTGGGAGGCTTTGCCGCCTCGGCAGCACTGGGCTCCACCTGGCCACGCCACAGGGGCGGGGAAAGGAGGGGAAGGTGGGGCCTGAGCAGGGGGAGCGAGGTGCAAAGGTGTGTCTGGTCTGTGTGCTTCGGAATTCCAAGTCCTGGGCAGGATCCAAGGGAGTTCCCTTCCTACATGCAGAAGACAGTAATAGTGACAGGCCAGCTCGTTTATCTGGTCTGGTGACTGATTCTACCCAAGACTCTTCAGTGCTTTATCAGGAAGCTCAGAGGCCACCCCCCCCCCCCCCCCCCCGCAAAAAAAGGCAAAAATTTGACGCTGTGTTTCAAAAACCTGCAAGATGCATGTGACTTTTGTCCCTGTGATTTTATTGTTAGGAATTTTTCCTGAGGACAATAACTGGAGCAGGCAAGGGCACAGAAAATATGTTCCAGAATGTTCCTTGTTAGCAAAGGAAAAGCTGTGGCTGCCTGGCTTTGTTCTGGCAGGAGGACCTCGAGGATGTTTGCTGCTCCTCCTTGTGCCTCAGAGCAAAGCAGTTTCCCCAAGTGGGATGATGGCTTACGGCTTTTGGATGCGGTAGGCTGTAATATCCTGCAATCTGCATTTAAATTTTTCTTTTCTGTGTTGTAAATGTTTTCTTTCTATCAGCTTTGAGTCTTTGGTAAAGTGTGTTTGACAAAACAGCCAAATCTGAGCTGTGCTTTGGGGGAATGAAGGTAGGGCTTGTGGTAGTCATTTCCTGTAGTTTCAGAAAATGATAAGAAAGTGGGAACATTCAGACATCATTTCTAATAGTAAATAGGGAAAAAAAAAAAAAGGAAGAGCCTCTATGTCAAACAATAGAGGGTTGGCTAAATGAATAATGGTTGTTCACCCAATGCAAGATGAGTACAGTTTTGCATTTGAATAGCACGGGAGAAAATGTTAGGGGACCAAAGATTCCCCATATTTTGTTAAATGAGAGGAAGTATGGCATACAGTATGTACAGTACAAGCAGTGTTAAAATACACATACACATTGGGACGCCTGAGGGGCTCAGTCGGCTAAGCGTCTGCCTTCGGTTCGGATCATGATCCCGAGGTCCTGGGATTGAGCTTGAGCCCTGCATCGGGCTCGCCACTCAGTGGGAATTCAGCTTCTCCCTTTTCCTCTGATCCTACACAAACCCCACCTGTACTCTCTCATACATAGATAAATAAATAAATAATAAAGTCTTTAAAAACTACCCACATACACACATAGAGAAAAAAAGTCTTAAATGTTAGGATTATAAAAGGAAAATATAAGTGCAATTATTTCTGGGAGGTGGGTTAGTAGAACAATAGGTGGTTCTTACTTTCTTTCCATGGCACATTTGCATTTTCTAAAATTCCTCAAGGCAATACATGGTGTTATATATTAAAAATGCACTGTTATTGAAGAAAAAAAGCATGAGGAAAGTGCTGTTGTCTAGACTGATTCAACCATCTGCAATTTCATTTTCTCTTTCTTTGAGAGACCATCTCTTCTTCAAACATATACGGGAAGGAAATCTTTCATGAAAGATGTTACTGACACTTCAGTTCAACAAAGCTTGACCGTAAAGAACTTCTAGTGCTCTCGATCTGCACTTTGGGATGATCTAGTATTATTCCACAGGTGTACCAAGATTCAAAATAAAAAGGAAAGACTCAAACTAAAAGAAAGGTTAGACATCAGCACCATCTTTGAAAAACCTAACCCAAAATCTCAACCTTACCCCTAACGCCCACCCACTAATGGTAACCCTAACCCTAAATCAACCCTAACCCTAGCCCTAACCCTAATCATAAAACTAACCCTAAACCTAGCCCTAACCCAGTTTAAAACTAAAAAGGACAGACTCAAAGTTATGGCAAGCAGAGACATCAGAAACATCCCTGAAAAAACCTAACCCTAACCAAACCCTAACACAAACCCGAACTGTAAACCTTATGCTAACCCTCATACCTGACACTAACCCTAACCCTAACACAAGTCCTAACCATTAAACCCACCTCAAACCTATCCTGAACCCCTAAACTTAACTTGAATGCTAACCCCAAGACATAACCTAACCCCAACCCTAAACCTAACTCCTAAACCTAACCCCATCCTGAAATCTAACCCATAAACCTAACCTCAAACCTAACACTAACCTCTAACAATAAACCTAACCCTGACCCAGTTTAAAACTAAAAAGGACAGACTCAAAGTTGGGGCAAGCAGAGACATCAGAAACACCTTCGGAAATACGTAACCCTAACCCTAACCCTAGCCCTCATCCCTAACACTAACGCAAACCTCAACACCAGCCCTAACCATTAAATCCCAACAATATTGGGAACCCCAAAACAAACTCCAATGCTAAAACTAACACCTAACCATAACCCAAACACAAACCCTAACCCATACAACCCAACCCAAAACCATACCCATAAAATTAACCCCAAACCTAACCCTGACCGCTAACACTAAACCGAACCCTACCCAGTTGAAAACTAAAAAGGACAGACTCAAAGAGAGGGCAAGCTGAGACATCAGTACCATCTTTGAAAACTCCTAACCCTAATCCTCATTCCTAACACTAACTCTAACCTCAAAAGTAACCTTAACCCTTAAACCCAACCCCAACCTTATCTGGAAACCCTAATCCTAACCCAACCCTAACCCTAACCCTCAACCCTAGCCCTAACCCTTAACCCTAACCCTAACCAGTTGCATGAAGAGTCTAGCCCCCTTTTATGTAACTACCTCTAAACAGGAAAACCAGAGCAGCAGTGAGGGCACATATAAGGGGGTAAATTCTTTTGATTAAAGAGATAGCGCTCAGTATGGTAGTGTGGTTGACCTTATGATGGGCTTCTCTTGGTTGTTGGGACTATTCAGTGAATGGCTGTGACCCCTGCTAGATGTTCCATAATGACTCCATTCTCTGGTCTTTAAAATGCAATGGTTCTTGTCTCCCCAGGGAGGGAGAAAACATTCTGAGTGCAAAGAACACCCCTTGTATTTCTCGGTACCCTGCAGGTGGCTGAATATAGAGCAGTTTTCCGACACTGAATTGACTTGCACAGCAGCAGATTCGCCCTGCTCATTCTCTCTGTTTCAGATTGCCAGAAGAATGCATTTATTTGCTCTCTGATGAATTTCTCCAATGCACTTTGCATCATCTTGATTGTGAGCCTCTGTCCGAGCTGTACTGTTGCCTGGAATCCCCTTTCCACCCCCTTTTCTCTACCTAATTCCTCTTTATTCTTCAGACCTCTTCTCAAACTCACTTCCTCCAGGAAGACGTCCTGGTGTGACCCTCTCCCTAGGTTGGGTTAGGTGCCCCAGCTCTGTGCTTCATCGGCTTCCTGAATCTCACCCATCCTCATGTGTATCACACATTGTGTTTGTTTTCCCCATTGCTGACTATGGGGACAAAAGGTGTAACTTGCTCTCCTTGATATCTCAGCATCTACCGTGAGCTGGCAGAAAGCAAGTGCCCAGTCACACTTGCTGAATGGATGACTATGCTGGGGGTAGCGGGCCAGTACTGGTGGTGGACACCCTAAACTGTGGAAAAAGCACATCCTAAAATGACAAATACTCGGGAATGTGACTTGCTTCTGTCCCTTCCTTCAACACTCAGGGATGTCAGAACCGTTTTTGCAGAAGCAAGAACACCAGAGGGCAGTGGGGTGTGCGCTGGGGGAGGGGAGAGTGTTCCTGGTTGCTGACTTAGCAGGGAGAGAGCCTGAAAGGGGTCCCTGATGGTTCAAAGATGGCAAGAGCAAGGGACTAAGCCCTGGCAGCCCCAGGCCTTTTCTTAGAGAAGAGCCGGAGAATCAGACTCACTCTGGAGTCCCGCCCCAAGCCTGTGCTGTGTCAATCAGGGACATTGACTTAGTGTTCCAGGTCGGGAGACTGGGTCTGCTCCCCAGCCTGCACCAGACTCCAGGTGACCTTGGTGGGTTTCGTCTCCTCTCTGGGCCTCAGTTTCTTTGTTTGTAAAGGAGGCTGGGTCTAGAAATCCTCTAAGGGTCCTTGGAGTTTGAGTGGTCACTTTGGGATTGGAAACCTCCCCTGACATCCCAGAATTCCCTCATGGCCACTGTCAGTGACACAAGCACAAATTCATCTCAGCCTTTATTGGCTCCGCTTATCATTTCAGCTTGCTCTCAGGGTGAGGAATTCCTGAAGCTTATTACATGCTTAGAAGATCACGCTTCTTCATCAAAACGTTAAGGAGATCTGTGTCTCATGCTAGAATTGGGTGTCCAGCTTCCTGTGTGCCCCGGGAGCCAGGAAGTAAACAGAACGTGGGCTCTTGGGCACACAAACCCGGGTTCGAATCCCCGCTCTGTCACTGAACCTGAGGTGTGCAGGTGGCTTAATCTCTGACCCCCAGGTTTCTCATCTGCAAAAGGGAAGCAGAAGTCTTTACTCCTCAGTGTTGTTGGGAGGATTGAACATGCCTGTGTCTCTGGACAGTCTCTGAGAAGCACTCTTATGGGAGTCTCCTGTTGCAAAATGAGGAACCAAGGACCAAGGGAGGGCCTTTAAAAACCTTTGCAACAACCCAGACTCCTGGGCATCTGGGCATGGGGTTGGGGGGAGTGATAAATGTTCTCTTAGGAGTCTGAGTTTTCCGTAGTTTCTGAGGCCAAATTCCAAGGGATGGGAGAAGCGAGGGCATTGACCCTACAGATTAGGCACTGTGGCTGGAGCAGGGGGTGGGGGACATTTCATGACAGGGCCTGGAGCTCAGAGATAGGAATTTGGGTGCGGAGAGTCTGAGCCCCTACTGGAATCTGGCTGCTTAGATGTCTCCGTAGCACCCAGAGAAGCTGAGGCTTTCTGTGGGGTGGGCTTTGCTTTGCCAGAATGGATAGGACTTGCCCTGGAGGCATCGGCCTCTGGACAGGGGCCTCCCAACCACTTGCTTGTGGTTTTTTCCACCATGGCAGGGTATCCCGAGATGGTCTTACCTTGAGATCCCCGCCTCGTCCTCCTCATCCACTTAGAGAGGCAATGAAGGGGGTTAAAAAAAAAAAAACACCTCTTGATAATTTATAAAAAGCTGTCAGATCTCTGCGTTCTGTATCATCACATGCCAAGAGGTGGGGCTGCCTGGGCTGGAATGGGTCCAGGCACCAAGCGCGATCTCTTGAGTAATGGACTTGAGGATCTGACTCACTCATTTAAAGTCTTTTTTTTTTAAACACCCCCCCCCCGCCCCAACTCTCATGCTGTTAACCCTACTTGGTGCACACAGTGAATGAACCCAAGGAAGCTGCAAGCAAATAGCCGTCGATCAGGTCCCAAATGATGGGAAATAAGAAGTTACGATTAGGGGGTGAAGGTACTGTGTTGTCTCCCGTGTCTGCTCCCTTCTTCACCATTTCACTCACTGAGCAGCATCGATCCCCGGCCCCCCTCCCCTCGGAGCAGAAAAGCTGGGCTGAGGGAGGACGGTTATTCACTTACTCACTTGCGACAAGAATTTAAGATGTGGGATGGTGTCATCTACTATGCGAAGCTCTGGCTACCTTATATGGTACTGAGCCACAGCCAGCCCACACTGACTCCCTTTCATAGGTCAATTCACTTGTTCAGTCCTTCATTAATTTATTCAACACCAAGCCCCCACCCCATGCCAGGTGCTAGTGCCAGGAGGAAAACCCTCCCTTCTCTCAAGGAGTTCCCAGGATGTGACACCTGCTACCCTAACCCTCCCCTCTCCCAGCTCCAGGAACTGGTGCGATCCAGCAGCCCTGCTAACCCACCACTGGCTGGCAGGTGGGCAAGCAAACAGTCCAAGAGTCCCTTCAAAGGCGACCTGGCATCGGAGGGCAGTCTGGGAGGTGACTGGGGATCACTTGGAGAGGAACTTCTGCCCTGTGTTCTGGAAAGGACCTACCGCACATCTATTCAAGGGTCAGATGCTCCGACCTGATCACGAGTTGTAACACGCACGGTCTGGTCTCTTTGTGAGTTGGCGAGGATATTCGGTTACAAGGAACAGGCAGCCCAGGGAGCTGATTTTAAATTACGGTGCTGGGAAGCCAGGGGACAGGGCAGCAGCTGGGCCTCAGGAATGGACGGGATCCAGGGTTTATCACTTCTCATCTCGGCAGTCCCCCTGGCTGCCTCGTTCTTGTTTCTTCTGCATGCTGTGCTCTCCTGCTCCTCAGAGAGGGAAATGGGGCCACAGCAGGCTGGGACTTACCTGTTCTAGATCCAGGCAGCCAAGACTTCTGAATTCCATGGAGAGGGACTTGTTGGATAGGGTCAGCTTGGGTCTAGCACCAGCCCAGTCCCCGGTAGATGATAGCGATCTGCAGGCACCATGCTGGTCAGTTACCCGGCGGTCCTGGGAGAGTCGCTGGAATCCAGGAGCTTCTCCTCAGCAGAGATCTACTGGAATGAGTTCAGGTTTGCCAGGCTGGCCGCAGAAGACGTTCTGTATCCTTCCCTAGACCATCGTTGCAATAGGGTGAGATGCCAGGGTCGTGGGCACAGCGTGGGCCTCACTGTAGCTGGTGACCTGGGTGTTCTTCTCCCGACCTCAAGGTACTCATCTTTCTCACGCACTCAGCTTGATGGATTCCAACAGCACAGATCAAGGACTCGCAGTGGGGAGTGGCCCTCTGCGTAGGACTGACGGGTTGGGGGATACATTCCCCAGCTCCTGCTCCTGGACGAACAAATCTGGAGAGTCCTACACTGAACCCCTAAAGCTTTAGGTGGGGACTGAGCCCCAGCTGCCCAAAGCAGTGATATGTTTGATTACGTACCTGGACAGGCTGCCTTCCCTCCCTGCCTGGCTTCCCACTCCCCTGTTGGTGCTTTCTGGAATCCCAGCACTGCTTTATACGTCCATATCCCAGTCTCTGGGTCTGTGGCTGTGGACCCAAGGCAAGACCCTTGTGGTCTAAGAGCTAGAATGGGGAGGAGCTTTCAAGAAATAAGACCACACACATCTCTCCATGCAATCCTGCCATTTTCTCTAAAAATAGAGCTTTTTATTTAGAGCAGTTTAGGGTAAATTCCCAAGACCATTAGGAAATTATTTAAATACGACATCAACACAGAACAAAATTAGACATGGATACAAATACCCAAGAACAGTGCATAATCTCAGTGCATTAAAGAATCACAGTGTGGCTTTAGCCTAGAGTATCCCCCACCCATCCTTCCAGCTGGCCCCAGAGCTCATGCTAGGCACCCCCGACTGGGTGCAGGAGAGGGGTCTGTAAACAGTTAAGGACTGAGCGCACCTGACAAATTATGACATTGAACATCGTGCTCTTTCCTAATGTTTCCCGTGGCTTTTTGTTAATGACCTTATGATGATAAAAGAGCTGGATCGAGAATTACTTAAAAACTCAGCCTCTCCCAGAAATGAAATTTTGAAAGCAATGCTTAAAAAAATAACAAGATTTAAAATAAAAATAACAAGGTTTAAGAAAAGAGATAAAGTGGTTCCTTCACAGAGGCCTAAGACAATAGTGATGAGAGCTTGTAGTTTTTCGAAATTACTTCCATGCAGCAGCTCATCTGGGTCCCAGACGCCCTTCCTCTTCTCTGTGCTTAGGGACGCGGACAAGCCTCAGCTCCTGAGGCCATACACACGTGTGTGTCTGCCTGCATGCGTGTGTGTGCATGGATGTGTGAGTCCCAGCCGTGGTGAAGGCCTCTTGCCAGCTTTGTGCTCCTGGAAATCCTTGCTGAGGATCCCTGCACTTTGCTGACATGGCCAAGGGCACACGGGTTGGCCCAGTTGGCCAGAGATCAGACATCTCACCCTTAGGAACATGCATAGTGAGTTGACATTTGTTTGAAACAAAAGACAGGTATTTGGTTAAAAAAGTGGTTTGTTGGGGACCTGGGTGGCTCAGTTGTAAGGCGTCTGCCTTCGGCTCGGGTCATGAACCTGGAGTCCCGGCATCGAGTCCCACATCGGGCTCCCTGCTCAATGGGGAGTCTGCTTCTCCCTCTGCCCCTCACCTCACTCGCGCTCTTTCTCTCAAATAAATACATAAAATCTTAAAAAAAAAATAGTGGTTTGCTGACTTCTTGAGCCATGGAACCCCCTAAACACCCTCACACGGAATGCCGTGGGGGTACACCAGGGCTCAGGGAGGCCGCTCTGGTTGAAGTAGGGGATCCTATGGCCCATGGTTCCCCCTGTGACTGGGACTCCTTCCATGAAACCCAGGACCATTTGGGAACGTGGCTTGAGAAGCCCTGGAGCAGATGCCCTTTTCTAGATCTTTCATTTAACGGTCAACCTTCATATTGCCTTCAAAACAGCACAGCTCCGTGGGGAAAATGGCTACGAAGACGCTTTCTTCAGAAATGGAGAAATGTAAGTCCTGGCAGTTAAATGGTAGGGCCCCAAGTCATAGAACCATGATGGTTCAGAGCCCAGCCACAAAACGACCAAAATCTTGGTCCCTGTGGGTACAGACTCAGCTCTGCTTGTCCATATGCTGGTGGGGATGGGTTCCCAAGGCAGTGGCTTGAGAACACCCAGCACCACCCCCCAGGTAAGGAGAGTCCCCTTGTAGGAGCACTGACCATACCAACTCCATCTTTGGCCCTCCATCTTGTTAATGTTCACTCCATGACCTCTCTTGAGGCTATGTGTTCTGGGCTCTTGGAGATTCATATATACACCTTAGAAATGCTCACCAGGGCCGGGATGAGGGTGGGAGGCTTGTTTTGGCCTCCCATGAATCTTTTAGAGATAACATAGACTTTCCCCTTCCTGATGTGCAGGTGGTGCCAGAGGATCTAATGATAAGTTAGCTGTCAAGGAGGTGTGCTCCAGCCCTGTGTGTGTGAAAACCCTCTGCTCTCACCACAATGCCCTTCTGAATGTCCCCTGGGTCTATTATGCCTGCGGACTGAGGCCTGGATTTTGCACAGAGTAACTATGCCTCTGCACGGATTACCCTCCACCCAATCCCCCCGTCAGTGAGTTACCCTGAATAAAACTGTGTGTAAACTCTATGCAGTGGCCTTCTTCATCTCCTGGTCTCGAAGTGCCCTTTCAGTTTGGGGGATGCTTTACTGCTTCTCCCTCACCTTTTAACATACCCACTGCTAGAAGATGCTGGATTCTTCTAGCATCTTCTAGAATCTTCTAGCAACTTCTACAACTAGAAGGGAAAATGGGACTTCTTTATAATTAAGGAGTCTGTCTAAAGTGCTGTCAAAGACAGGGATCACAGCCCAGGAGTCCAATTCTCTGCCGGGTTGCAACCCCAACCCCAACAAAGCAGACCCCTGGAAGGTAGATCATTTGGTTCCTTCTTTTCCGGGAAAGGGGAGAGGGGTCAGGGTCCCTCTTGGCTGGGCTCTGGCTTCTGAGAGTGCAGTTTTCTGACCAAGAGGAGAGAGGAAGTTAGGGTAGAAGGCAGGAGGTAGATCGGAGATGAGATCCGCTAAAAGGTGAATGTTAGTTGCTCAGAGTTTAGGGGTCACAGGTGGGAGATGCCAAGGAGACTTCTCAGAGCCTGGGAGGATGGAGAAGCCTACCAGCCACCATGCAGAGAGTACCAGTGATGTGCCAGGCACCACACTACACGTCTCTCTCTTGGGACCCTCAGCAGCAGGTTGAGAAAACCCAGGTAGAGTGAAGGAAGGTGGCTTACCCAAGGTCCCATGACTGGTAAATGGCAGAGCTGGCCAGGTCATCTGATCATAAAAGGTATGTAATTCCATGAGTCAGAGGCTGGGATTTGAATAATGACTACCCTTTCCCTTCCTCTCCAACATCCCCTGCTTACTAGATCTTTCTTTACTGGGGCCCACCCTAGACGATTCATGAACCAGGAGGCTGAGACCTGCGGGTGGGGGAGCTCGGCAGGTGCCAGAGAAAGACATGACAGTGATATGCTCCCAATTCCCTCCTCCCACCCCCGATCCAGATGACCCCATGTGGTGTCAGGACAGTCTTTGGTGTCCACTGTGACCTGACTTCACCAGTTTCGTGCTATTCAGGGATGATTTTCCTAACTGGCCTGTCACTCCAAAGGCAGTGGGGGTGATACAAACACCCAACCAACCTCTGACCTCAGCCCATTCTTGTCTCCACCCCTGCTGCAGCTCAGCCCAAAGCTGGTGAGTCAAAGACGATGCGGTGGCTTCTTACTGCTCAAGGCAATTGACAACAAGCCTGGGGTTTCTGAAATGCTTCAAGAGCCCTCTGTGTCCTCAGTGGTGATGCTCCCAGGCTCTCAAGTCTCAGTGGCATCTCGGTCCTAGGAAAGCTCAGTGGCACCAGACTTGGTGGGGGGGGGGGTGGATCTGGGGAATGGCTCACCTGGCCATGTAATGCCCCAGGGTCCGACCTCTGAGCTCAGTCTTCTGTAGGTTCCCGGCCCCCCAGCTGCCAGGACTGTCATCCTCAATTTCTGATTCCCTCCCTCCTCCCTCTCCTCTTCCTCCTCCATCTTCACTTTCTTCTTTGTCCTCCTCCTCTTCTTCAGGGTTGCTGTCCCAGCAAAAGGTCAGTGTGTGGAGAGAAACTGGGGGTTCCCCAGGGAGCAGATCCAGCCCTGGTGATGAAGAGCCCCAGCTGGCCCAGGAGGAGAAGTCATCTTTCCGGGGATCTTCCAGGAAACTCAAGTCCTTGGAGAATTCGGGCAGTGGGAGAGGCTCCTGACACCTGTCCCCACCTGGCCCTTGGCCTGGCGTCTTCTTGGCCAAATAGCAAGAGGACTCAGACTCATCCCAGGGGGAAGAGCCCCCCGTGCCGGCCCAGCTTCTGTCTGAAGCATCCGTAGCAGACCAGCCTTCGACCTGGACGGGAGGGCTCCAGGTGTCCCCTGCCTCAGAGTTTCCCGGGATCCGGTGCTCCTGCCCTAGGAAGGAGGGTGGTTCAAGGTAGGGCTGAAAGCTGACATTGTCGTCTGTGTCCTCCTCATTGTCTTCCTCCTCAGCACTGTTCTTCTCTGGTCCTGCCTGGATGGTGGCTGGGGTCCTGACTCCAGGGCCTGGCCGGGCCTTTCTGGTCAATTCCTTTTGGGGACAGAGGATCAAGGTATCCAGGGGCTCAGGACCACTGGGATGAAGGGTTGCCACGGAGTATCTGTACCCAGAAAAGTCCTGATTTGGGGAGGGTAGAAAAGAACAGAAAATCAGGCTTTCCTGAAGGATGGGTTCTCCTGACGACAGACCCCGAGACAAGGAGTCAAATGTAAGTAGTTCTTTTGGGAAGTGATCCCAGGAAACACCAGTAAGGGAAAATTCACTAGAGCTGAGGAGGGCCACCAAGAGAGGCTGTTGTCAGGCAGCCCTTCCTAGGGCAGCTGGAAGCCAGTGCAGCCCACGGACCTCAGGGCACCATCAGGTGAGGGGTGGGAAGGGTGGCAGTGATGCTGGTTCCCTGGCCAGCCACGTGCATGGGCGCAGTGGACACCAGAGGCCAGAGGAAGACCCTGGGGCAGGTGCTGGCTGCTGGAAGCTGAGTGGTGACTTTCCATGTAATGAGTAGGTGGAGGGTTGTGGCAGAGCACAGAAATGTCTAACACACAGCTTGTAGTTCAGATGGGATTTCCCTGCAGGTCCCAGAGCTAGGGACTTTGAAAACACTTCTGGGCAGCAGGTATCCAAAATCTATCCTCAAAGCCATCCTGACCCGAGGGCCCACTGAGCTGCACCTACAGCTTAGCCAGCCTCACCAAGCCCTCATTAGAACAAGTCAGACCCATCTGACCTCTCTGGGCTTTCCCCTGCCCCAGCTTCTAAGGGAGTGACTCGGCAGACAAGTGAGGAGATTCCGGGGTCAGCCTGGGCAAGACTCACCCTTGGTTAAACTGTGAATTAAGTGCTGGGATCCTTCTAAGATTTCCCCTTTTGGCACCACCCTCTCTCCCTCCCCGTTCTGGGCATCCCTCCTGAGTCCCAAGGCTAGGGGTTCTGCTCTCCGCACTTGACAAATCCATAGCAGAGAGGATTTCACTATGGGGACTTAAGGTACGTCTCCCTCCCAGGTATATTTGCCATTTGTATTTGCTGCCAAAGGAATGAATTACTAATGGTGGAAATTTAGACGTGAAGATAGGAGATTTTTGCAGCCCGGACTAACTGATACTCTATCTGACTCATGTCTTTAAGTGCAGACCCACTTCCTTATTCTTCAACACCCTTCCCCCTCTGTTGCACACGCCCAGTCTTGCCATACCAGGGCCCACGGCATCTTTGCTTGCTGAAACCAGGGGTTCTCTCTGAAGCTCTTCCAGATCACAAAGCCTATGGCAATGACCAACAGCAGGGGAAGCAGAAGTGGTAGCAGCACCAGGAATGCCCAGCTGGCTCCTAAGTGAGGAAAAATAAGAACTACAGAAACATGGGGTGCCTGGGTGGCTCAGTTGGCTGGGCATCTGACTCTTGGTTTTGGCTCAGGTAGTGACCATCTTAGGGGGTCATCTCATGGGATTGCGCTCAGCAGGGAGTCTGCTTAAAAGATTCTCTCCCTCTGTCCTCTCCCCCACCCCGCCAGTTTGCACACATGTTCAGTCTCTCTCTCTCTCTCAAATAAATAGATAAATCATTTAAAAAAAAAAAGAGAGAGAACTGCAGAAACAATGACCATGGCTCCCATCTCTAACTGTATGTGTGCTGCGGGCTTCACATGCATTATCCCGTGTAATTCTCATAAGAGTAAACCCATCCTACAGACTATGGAAACCAAGATTCAGAGAGGTGATGTAAGCTACCCAAAGACACACTGTGAGTGCAACGGAGCTGGGATTCTAATCTAGGGGAGTCTATTTCCGGACTTAACGCTCTTAACCACCATAGGATGGAGATAATATGTCCTGTGGGGGGGCGGGGAAGTCCTCACCTCTGTATCACTCGGCACTCACCGGGGGCATCCAGGAAGAAGCAGGTGGGCTTGGAGAACTCGCTGTATTTAGGATCACCAAAGGTGTAGATGGTCCTGGCGCTGAGGCAGTAGTGGCCGCTGGCGGCTGGCTGCAGGGGGATCTGCACTGGCTGGCCATGGTGGGTGGCTGGAAATCGCGTCTGTTTGGAGAGATGGCAGGGGTTGTGGGCAGACCCGCTGTGGGGACAGGACAGGGTGGGGTGGGAAGATACACCTGGGATCCCTGCCTCTTTTTTCCCTGCATTACAGTCTAAGCATGAGGAGGCAACATTAGCTGGTGTCTTCTCCACTGAGTATTGAAGTAGAGAAGGTGCGCACTTAAAACAGCCTTGTCCCTCAGGGTCACCCTTGTGGGCGCCCCCCTGCCCCTGGGGCCTGCAGGTCCCCATTTTGGAGGCCAGATTCCTCAGACTTCCCGCCCTCAGGGCCTCCCAATGTATCTGGGGGGTAGGGAGCATCATTCAGTCATTACTGAATGACCCAGAAAATTCCAGGGTTGCCCTGCCAGTCCAGCAGCCCCTGGTCCAAACTGAAATGAGCTCTGAGTGTAAAATCCACATTGGCTTTCAAAGACCCTGTGCAAAAGGGATGTGAAACCTGCCAGGAACTTTTATATTATTTACATGTTGAAATGATAACGTTTTATTGGATGAGATGAAATATATTATTAAATTTAAATGAACTTGTTTCTTTTACATAATTTAATGAGGAACATTTAACATGACACCTGTGGCTCCCACTATATTTTTACCCAAGGGTCCTGGAGACAGGGACCATGTCGGAAGGTCTAGAGTCCAGGATATATGAGCAAGTGGTCAGGAGTGTCAATGTTGGTGGGTTCCGTGAAAGAAAGAAGGGATAAGAAAAGGGGTCAGTAAACTACAGCCCATGGGTCAAATCTGGCCTGCCATCTTTTTTTTTCCGCACATCGCATGTCCCTGGAACACGGCTATGCCCATTTATCGACCCATCGTCTGTGGCTGCTTTCCTGTGTTAGAGGCAGAGTCCACTAGCTGGACAGACCACGTGACCCTCAAAGTAAGAAAATATTTGCTATCTGGCCCTTTACGGAAGATGTTTGCCAACCCCTGCCATCAATCAATGTGTACAGACACACACACGTGCGTACAGGAGAAACAAGTCTGAAGCTGGATATTTGTGGTAGTCTCTGGGCACTTTTAGGTTCCTTCCAAGAATGTATCTGTGTTTTCTGATTTTTTTGTTGGTAATGAAACCAGTGGCTTGACAAGCAGGCCTCCTAGGCCCTGTCATACTTCAATCAGCTTTCATTGGACAAAAAAGGTTCATAATTTAAAAAATATATATTCGGGACGCCTGGGTGGCTCAGTTGGTTAAGAGGCTGCCTTCGGCTCAGGTCATGATCCCGGCGTCTTGGGATCGAGTCCCACATCGGGCTCCTTGCTCGGCAGGGAGCCTGCTTCTCCCTCTGCCTCTGCCTGCCACTCTGCCTATGCTCACTCTCTCGCTCTCTGTCTCTGACAAATAAATAAAATCTTAAAAAAAAAATAAAATATATATATTGGATAGAAAACGGGTGTGCTGTTACTACCTGTAATGTGCACGGGCAGGACATCCTATACTTGGCTTCTTAGGTGGAGAAGGGTGGCGGTGGGTGGGGGGTGGGTGCACAGGCCAATCAGGGTCTGACTACAGTGTCAGGGGTGACTGCCAGGAGTGAGAGGTAGGTGGGGAGGGCTTCCTGGAGGAGGTGTGCAAAAAGCAGGCAGGCAGGGTGAGAGGCACTGAGATTTGGTGGGGCAGTGGGGGAGGGAGGTCCAGCCTGGAGGGCAGGAAAGGGGCTTCCTACCTTGTTCTTGATTCCCTCCTTCCAGAAATCCACCTCATACTTCAGATCCGGTCGGGGCATGCAGTGGGGCAGCTCGTAGGTGGCATTGATGCTCAGGACCTCCTCTGTCCGAGTGACTACCAGGGTGGGTGGGGCTGGCTCCACTGGCAGAAACGGAACAGGACCTGTCAGCATCCATCCCCCTGCCTCCAGGCAGGCCTGCCCCCCACCCCGCCCCTTTCCCCTACCCTCCCCCACAACTCAGAGAACACTCCTGGAAAGGCAAAGTGGCTCTGGTGTTTGTTAAGCACCTACTATGCCTCAAGAGCCTTAAAGTCATTTTATTTCAACTTTGTAGTGACCCTGGGAGGGAGACACCACTATTCTCAACATTCGTAAGGGCAAACCGAAATGAACAGGCCAGGCTCACAGCTCACCTGCCTTTCCTCCTGCTGTCCCCTGCACCTGGGTGCCTGCACGTACCACAGGTCTGTCAGAATCCTGTCCCCTGGCACTTCCTACGGTTGCTGACACATCACCACAAAGAGGGTGGCTTAAAACAACACACATGTGTTACTTCCCAGTTCTATAGGTCAGAGTCCCGGGACACTGATAACATCTTAAGCCCTGAACAGGAAGCTGGAGGGAATGGGGATCTTGACCTCCAGGAGTGGGAGGAAATTAGGGGGCAATGAAATACGCAACTATCGAAACTCAAGAGAGTAAATGACCAGGGCCCCAGCCGAGGGTGGCGAAAGTCAGGAAGGCTCATTTTGGCTTGGGGGCGTGCTGTGGAAGAGTCAGGAGAGCTTCAGGGAGGAGGAGGCAAACACACAATTAATAATAATAAAAAAGTAACCTCCTCGCTGTATCTTTCCTTCCATCCTGATCACTTCTCCCTGTCCCCCCAACTACTGGTTCGTCCTTCGCTCTTCTAGCCTGCCTGGCTGCCTGCGTGCCCATCCTTCCTTTCTTACCAACCAACACTCCTTTCTTTCTTCCTGTTCCTTTAGACTGTCTTCCTGCTTTTAGGCTAGCCAGCACCCTACTTCCCTGCCCTCCTTCCTCCCTACCCACCCATTCTTCTTTACTTTCCATACATCATTCCTTCTTGTTCTTCTTCCCTTCCTTCCTCCTTTGCCTCCCCTCTCCTCCTGTCCTTCCACCTCTTCCCTCTTCCCATCCTTCTATCTACCCACGGATCCACCCATCTGCCTTTCCTTCCTGTTCATCTTCCCATCCACACGTGCTTCCTTTCCAGTTAGCCTGTGTCTTTCCAGGTAGCTTCTTCCTTCCCCGTCTCTGCTGTAACCTCCTGCATCCCCTCTATGCTGCCCTTCTTCTTACCCATCCATCCTTCTCCCCTTCTTATCCATCCATCCTTCTCCCCTTCTTACCCATCCATCCTTCTCCCCTTCTTATCCATCCACCCAACCAGCTTCTCATATCCAGGTTAGCTCTTCCTTTCTACTATCCCTCCCTGCCACCTTTCATTCAAGCCCTTTCTCCTCTCTCTCCAAGCCATATTCTGCTCTCACGTATTTTGAGAAGACTGGGCAGCAAGTTACAGATCTCCGCTCTATAAGGCTATTGTCTGAATATTTCTCTTCTCCTTCTTACTACCCCACCTCACTCTTGGTTTGATCCAGTACCATGACCAAGATTAGAAAGACCCAGATTCTCATTCCATCTCTACCCATCATTAGCTGTGTATCCTGGCAAGTTCCTTAGCTTTTGTGAATCGTACTTTATATTTTTTAAAATGGGTTGATGAAAAGGAACCCCACAGATTTGTCATTAGGATTAGAAACAAAATACACTGGGAAGAGAAAAGTACTCTCCTGGCTCAGTGTTAACACTGGTGATTTCTGAATATGGTACCCTTGGGGGATGCTTCCTCTCTATTTTTCTCTCCTTCTCTCCCCCGCCCCAATTTCTACAGTGCACAGAAGTTACTTTTGAAGCTGGAATTTAAAAATTGTTTCTTTATTTAAAAAATATTTTGTTTATTTATTTGAGACAGAGAGCACAAGTGGTGGGGGGGGCAGTGAGGAGGGGTAGAGGGAGAGAGAGAGAAGCAGACTCCCTCGCCCGATGCAGGGCTTGACCTTAAGACCCCAAGATCATGACCTGAGCTGAATGCAGATGCTTAAGTAGCTGGGCCACCCAAGTGCCACCCAAAAATTGTTTCTTAAAGAGAATATGAACATAAAAAATAGGAATAAATATATAAAATGCCTCGCGTAGTTCATGACTAAGGTTGTGCTTGCTAGAAGACAAAGAGCATCGCTAGAAAGAGGTGTAAATGGAATTGCTGGTACTGGCAGAAGTCCCTTAAGCCACCGCCACGATGCCAGGTTACATGTGGTTGTCCTTGCTTTGGGGACGTGGGAGATGGTTACCAGGACAGCAGTGCCACTTAGCCAAAGTTCCTGGGCAGGAAGTCTCCCACCAGGTCCCTTAACAACAGACTTACCTTCAAAAAGGTAATCCAGGTACTTGGATTCTACCATGGGGGACCTGGCGCTGGCAGAAGCCGCCCATACGCGTCCCTTGAACTTGTTGTACAGGTCCTGTTTCTCCAGGCACATCAAAGAACACACCAGCTCTTTGGTTCCTTCGCACTTCTGCACTTTTCTCCACCGTCTGGGGGTCGCAGCGCTGAGGGAGGAGACAGGGGAGTTTGGGCTGTGGACTCAGCCTCTGGGGTGAGAGGGCTTAGCGAACAAGTGCTCCCTTGTCCCTCCATCTGCCCGACTGTCCACCCGTCTGCCTGTCCTACTAGCCAGCCGTGGGCTGGGACAGAATGAAAACAATCTAGTTAGGAGCTCAGGCTCTGGGAGAAGCGGGTGTTGGGATCCTGGCTCTGTCCTTCACTAGCTCTGGGGCCTCAGCGGGTCACCCCCCACCCCATCCTCCTGCCTCCCCAGGGCCACATGGTGGCCACTACTATCAGTGCCAGCAACCAGTTCCCGCGTTCTTCATTTAGGCCTTTCAGGCCACCTGCTGTGTGCTAGGCATCGTGCTGGGTGCTATGTGGCTGTCAGAGGGGACATGCACGCCTGTGATGCCAACCTTCAGACGTCACAGGGGTCCGAGGAAGGGACTTGCATACTGGGCATTATTCTTGGGGAACTGGCAAGGCCTGACAGGTCCTGCCCTCAGGAATTTCCATTCTGGTGGGAAGGGGAGAAAGACAATCATCCCACCAGCGAGGTGAACCCAGGAGCGTGAAAGGGCAGAGGGAATGGGGAATGGGGGAGGACTGCTTTCCAAAGGTAGGCCAGGAAGGTCGTTTTGAGGCCTTGATAGCAAGGAAGTCAGGGTAGGCCCGCGGGAAGGAATGGCAAAAGCAGAGCCTGCAGTGGGAAGGAGGTTGATCTGTCCAGAAGAAAGCAGGGAGGCCAGCGTGGCGGCAGGCCAGTGGGCAAGGGAGGGAGACATGCGCACAGGCTGGAGAGGTGGGGGAGGGGTGGATGGGTAGATTGGGGGTGGGCCTCCACATCCTGGTAAGGAGCTTGGGTTTTATTCCAAGTGTGCTAGGGAGTCACTGGAAAGTTCTGAATAGGGGGCCTGAGATGATCTAATTTCTGTTTTTAAAAGATCACTCTTGGGGCACCTGGGTGGCTTAGTGGGTTAAAGCCTCTGCCTTCGGCTCAGGTCATGATCCCAGGGTCCTGGGATCGAGCCCCGCATCAGGCTCTCTGCTCAGCAGGGAGCCTGCTTCCTCCTCTCTTTCTGCCTGGCCTCTCTGCCTACTTGTGATCTCTGTCTGTCAAATAAATAAATAAAATCTTTAAAAAAAAAAAAAAGATCACTCTTGGGGCACCTGGGCGGCTCAGCTGGTTGAGCATCTGACTCTTGGTTTCGGCTCAGGTCACAATCTCAGGGTTGTGAGATCAAGGGGCTCTGTGCTTAGTGGGGAGTCTGCTTGAGATTCTCTTCCTCTCCCACCCCCTCTTCCCCTCCCCCACTGGCTCTTGTGTGCACGCATGCTCTCTCCCTCTCTCAAATAAATAAATCAATCTTAAAAAAAAATAAGAGATCACTCTGATAAACCAGCTGGAAGGCTGCAGCAGTGGTTTAAGGGAGAACGGAGGTGAGGTTGGCAAGAAGGGGCTGGACTGGGGATATGTTCTGGAGGTAAAGCCAGCAGGACCTGCTCATGGATTGGATGTGGAACACGAGGAGAGGAGAATCCACAGTCACTCCTGGATTTGGGCACTGAGCAATACATGAATGGAGGAGGCTGAGAAGAGTATGGCAAAGTGAACAGATTTTTGGGGAAGAATTCCTCGGTTTTGGTTCTTGGTGGAGCTATAGCATATAAACATTAACAATAATAATTAAAACAACCCTGGTGTAGTTATATTAATATGAGACCAAATATAGACTTCAAAGCCCACAGAAATATGAAAGATGAAAAGAACCACCACAAAATGAGAAATTATTTCATTTCTCAGGAAGATATAAAAATTCTCTCTTATCTACCTTCTAAATAGCTACATGCACTATATGGCAAAAACACTATATGGCAAAACTGTAGGACAAAACAGAAGATCCACAATCATCATGAGAGATTTTTAATACACCTCACTCGGTAATTGATGACTGAACAAAGAAAAATAAGCAGTAAGTATGTAAAATACACAAAAAAGAAAAATGTAATTATCAAAGTTGGTCTAATGAACATAAATAGAACTGAACTAGTTGAGCCACATGTGAAACAAAATATGAACAAAAATGTCAGCACATAGTTCTCTTGGTTTAGGGCCTATCCTTATGACTACATTTAATCTTAATTACCTTGTGAAAGGCCTCATCTCCAAATACACTCATGTCAGGGGGTTAGGGCTTCAGCACACGAATATGCTGGTGTACAACTCAGTCCATGTCAGGGCTGTTAGGAATTAAACTGGGATGAATGCTCATGTACAAGTCTTTGTATGGACATAGCTTTTCTTGTAGGATTTCTTTTTTTTTTTAATTTTTATTTTTTATAAACATATTTTTATCCCCAGGGGTACATGTCTATGGTTAGGATTTCTTGTAAATAAAGGGTTAGGAGTAGGATCTGGGAGATTTGGCAACTGAAGGTGAAACATGACAAGAAACTGTCAAGCTGATTTCCAAAGAAACTGTACATTTCCACCAACAATGCAAAAATTCCATTTCCTCCACATGCTTGCCAACACTTAGTATTGTCAATCCCTTTCATTTTAAGCCTTCCAGTTGGTAGTGTTTCATTATACCTTTGATTCACATTTCCCTGATGACTAAGGCTATTGAACATCTTTTTATGCGCCTTTTGGCCATTCGAGTATCTTCCTTTGTGAAGTGACGATTCAAGTCTTTTTGGGTGATCTGTCTTCTTATTATTAAGACACAGAAATTCTTTATCTATTTTGGATACTAATCCTTTTCCAGTGTATATATATGGTGAATATTTTTTTTTGTAGTAGCTGGGTTTTTCATTTTCTTCAGGCTTTCTTTTTTTTTAAAGAGTTGAAGTTTTAAATGTGATGAAATCCAGTTTATTAGGTATTATGGATTAAATTGTATTCCCCCCAAATCATATGCTGAGGCCCTAACACCCCCCCCCCCATATAGGATGGGGCCTTTTAAGAGGTAATGAGGAATAAATGTGGCCATAAGCATGAGGCCCAAAACCAATAGGACTTATATCCTTTGAGGAAGAGAAAGGGATATGAGGCATGCTCTCACACAGAGAAAAGGCCACATGAGGATAGAGAGAGAAGGCGACCATCTGCAAGCCAAGGAGAGAGCCTCAGGAGAAAGAACCTGCAGACACCTTGATCTTGGACTTCCAGTCTCCAGAAGTGTGAGAAGTACGAGTCTGTTGTTCAAACCCCCAGGCTATGGTATTTTGTCTTGGGAACTCTGGCAGACTAAGACAGATTTTAGTACCATAAATGGTACTAATGTAAGAAATAGCTAAAAATGTGGGAGTGGCTCTGCAACTTGGGAATGGCTAGAAGCAGGAAGAATTTTCAGGTGCATGCTAGAAATTCCCACAGTGCCCTGAAGAGACTGTTGGTAGGAATAGGGAGTCAAAGGCAGTTCTAGAAAGAACTTGGATGCAAAGGAAGAACATCTTACTGGAAGCTGGGGGAAAGGTGATCCTTGTTACAGAGTGGCAAAGACATTGGCTGAATTGTGTTTTGGTGTTTTGTGGGAAATAGAAGTTAAAAGTGATGAACTTGGATATGTAGTTGAGGAGATTTCTAGGCAAAGTATTGAAGATGTGACCTGGTTTCCCCTTACTGCTTATGGTAAAAGGAGAGAGGAGAGAGGTACATAGAAAGCACTGTTAGGCCAAAAGGAACCAGAACTGGAAAATTTTCAGCCTACGCGTATGGCAAAAAAACGAGAAAGTAAGTTCTAGAAGGAGCACCAAGGGTGAGGGCATGGTTGGGAAATTTGATACGGAGCTCATGGATGGGACTCACAGTTAACTTAATCAGCCATCTCAGCAGAAGCCAGAAACAGGTTGGATTAGAATGATCTGTATACCTACCTACCTGCCTACCTACCTACCTGTCTCGCCCTGTTTACTGAAAAGATTGAAAGCAATAGCTAAGTGGAGATCAGCACAGCTAGCACATACACTGATCTTTAAAACCATTTTCGGCGAAATGGCTGATTTAGGTTTTAGGTCGGGGTTGTGCAAATGAGTCTGGAAGATCTTGGTATAACAGCAACAAAATAATCAAAACTACTAGCATCACATTAAAAGGACTCAGGAGCTAACTTGAAAGGATTTTTCACTGTCTTCAAATGGGATAATTCAAGTTTTAATGCGTAGACAAGTTGCATTAGATCGGGACCATCAGCTACGTTTAAGTACTAGAGTTCATAATGATAACAAAGAAACCAAATCAATCACCTTTGGGAGATGACAGAGAACCAATTCATGACCTTGGAAACTTGCACAAAAAAATGAAGCATTTGTCCTGTCTTACCTATCTGAAAGGTACACTGAATGTCAAATACTCTAAGAGAGAAAGCATCTTTTTGTAAAATAATTCCACCTAATAAGTGAAAAAAAACATACAATTAGAATATCATCATTTAAGAATCCTCACAGGTGTTTAAAAAGTGTAAAAGAAAAGAACAGTATCACAAAGGTCTGGAGGATGGACTTTGACCTCTAATCAGCCCATCCTGGCTCTACTATTCTCAGTGGCGTGACTGAGCAAACCATGCTCTGGGCACCCCCGTTTTCTGCCCTGCAGACGGCAGGTGCCACACCCCTCCTCATGGGGCTGTGTGAGAATAACTTCAGTTAATGTGTGGACACAGTGCCTGACACACGACAAGCACACAGTTCATGTTAGGTGTTTCCTGCCTCCTGATATATCCCTGTACAGTTCTTTCTTTTGAGAGCTTGCTGGCAATCTGCCCTTTTCCCAGCTAGGCCTCCCACCCTCTTACTCACATCCGGAGGCTACAGAAGGAGGGACTACAACAGAACAGGAAGCACGTAAGCTTTGGGGTCGGACAGGCTGGGGTTTTTCTTCTTGCTCCATCCCTGGTTCCCT
Source organism: Mellivora capensis (assembly GCA_004024625.1). Classification (NCBI taxonomy): domain Eukaryota; kingdom Metazoa; phylum Chordata; class Mammalia; order Carnivora; family Mustelidae; genus Mellivora; species Mellivora capensis. The sequence continues at coordinate 47,114 of PISX010012765.1, forward strand.
CCGGCAGATCATAGTCCCTTTCTGAGCTCAGGTTCCTGGTCTCTAAAATGGGGGGAAGTGCAGGGCTCAGTCGGTTAAGTGTCTGACTCTTGATTTCTGCTTGGGCCCTCATCTCAGGGTCCTGGGTTGAACCCCCTGTCGGGCTCTGTGCTCCCTCTGTTCCTTCCCCTACTTGCACTCTCTCTCCCACAAATAAATAAAATAAAATCTTGAAAAAATAAAATAAAACGGGTGAAGTGCAGACCTGCCTGGGTATACAGGGAGGAGGAAGTGAAACATTCATTCGAGACATTAGAACTCAGCCTGGCACAGGTGGGTCCTGCGTACTCGGCACGTACCTCCCCTTCCTGCTTCGCCCTCCTCACCCAGCCTAGAGGAGTCCTCTTGACTACCTGCTTTCATCATCTTACTCTCTTACTAAAGAACCTCAAGTGATTGCTATCTATGTGCAAAGATCAGCAAGTCTGCTTCCATGTTTGGATTTCTCTGGATTAGTTATGGTTGCCTGGAATGCCAGGCTGAGAAGGATCTCAAGGCTCTGTAGGGAAAAGTGTGATCCTCTGGGATGCCCACCACGGGCTCTGCAGGAGATATGTTGGCCCTCCCTTTTCAGCTAGAACAACTCCAAGCTCCTCATTCAGACCCTGGAGAATGCCACCACTGGGTCCCTGTAGCTCTACTGGAGCCCTGTTCCAACTCTTCTCAAAGATCCTCCCGAGCTACCCTACGACCCAGCAATTGCACGACTGCGTACGTACCCTAAAGATACAAATGTAGTGATCCGAAGGGGCACATGCACCCCAATGTTTATAGCAGCGATGTCCACAATAGCCAAACTATGGAAAGAACCAAGATGCCCATCAACAGATGAATGGATAAAGAAGGTGTGGTATATATATACAATGGAATACTATGCAGCCATCAAAAGAAATGAAATCCTGCCATTTGCAACGATGTGGATGGAGCCAGAGGATATTATGCCAAGCGAAATAAGCCAATCAGAGAAAGATAATTATCATATGATCTCTCTGATACGAGGAATTTGAGAGGCAGGGCGGAGGACATGGGGGGAGGGGAGGGAAAAAAATGAAACAAGATGGGACCAGGGAAGGAGACAAATCATAAGAGACTCTTAATCTCAGGAAACAAACTGAGTGTTGCTGGGGGATGGGAGGTGAAGGGATAGGCTGGCTGGGTGCTGGACATTCAGGAGGGTATGTGCTATGGTGAGTGCCGTGAATCGTGTAAGCCCGACGATTCACAGACCTGTACCCCTGAAGCAAATAATACATTATATGTTAATTAAACTAATAAAAAAAAAAGATCCTCCAGAGCCCCAGTAGACCCAACACCTGTGCACTGTCCCCAATCAGCATCATTCCCACCTCCAGACCTTTATCAACGTGCTCTCTAAACACCTGCCACACGCTGTCTCCCGTGGGACACAGAACCAGGAAGCTGACGACACCCAGTACAGGTGTCCTAGACAAGCCCCTCCTGCCTCTGCCCACCTCCTCAGGCTCCCCAAACACGACTGGAGGCTCCCCTCTACCTTTGATAGGCCACAAAATAGGTCACGTTCTGGGAGTATCCAGGCCCTGGGAGCCATGTCAGGTACACACCGAAGTCCCGGGAGAGCAGCGTCACGTTCTGGGGAGGGGGCAGAAGGGGCTTCCCTGTGGGAGAGAAAGAAGTCATGAAGCCTGGAGCTCCTGGCCGGTCTTGACACGGGCGATTTGGAGCTGATGAGCAGTGTGGTGGGCAGTCAAGTGCTCAGTGAGTTTGAGAAGCAGGCATCACCTGGGGTAGCTAAAACACGGGCGACATGAAGTAGGCTGGGCACCCAGGGCCAGGATTCCGATCATAGCCATGGCACTGGCTGGCCCTGGCACATGGCCCTTCCCCTCCCTAGGCAGCTGCGGCCCATCTGGCACCTGCGGGTTTCAGTTGAAGACGTCCAAACGGGAACCATCTAACATCTACCGAATTTGCTGGACTCTGGGAGGGAACAGCCCTGAGGGTCACAGGAGCAGATGCTTAGCCATGTCCCCGGAGCTTGTCTGCCACAGTCCCTGACCTGTGAGTAGATGAACAATAAGTATTTGTTGAATGAATGTGAAATTTTGTGAAATTTGAATCATTCCAAAGGCCTCCTAACTGGTTTCCTTGTTTCCAACCTTGTCTTTTCAGTCCATTCTCCATAGAGGGGCAAAGGCTAACGTGAAAGTCAGATCATGTCCTTTTTCTGCTTTAAACCCTCTAATGGCTTTCACTTTGTTCAAGTTTAAATCAAAAGTCTTTACAACTCCACCCTCACCGCCCCCACCCTCCCGAAACCTACCTAATCCCACCCACTGCTCTCCCTGTGCTCCCTGCTCCCAGCCACACTGGCCTTTCTGCTGTTTCTAGAGCATGCCAGGCAAACTCCGCCTCCAGGCCTTTCTATGAGCTGTTCCCTCTGCCTAGACTAGTGCCCCTCCCTGGATCTGTCAGGCTCATGCCTTTGCTTCCTTCACATCTTGGCTTAGATGTCACCGTCTCAGTGACCTGGCTCCTACATCCCCTCTTTGACACGTCTTCCCCACTGCTAACCCTCACCTCCTGAAATATACACCTGATTACGCCTCTCCCCAGTTCCATGTCCTTCCCTGGCCCTTAGGATAAAGTCCATGCTCCTTATTGAAATACGTGACAGGCCATCTTGTCGACCTCTCCCTGATAGCTCCCCAGCAGGTTCACCAGCCTGCAGCCAATCTTGGTTCCTGTCCTTCTCAAATAACTACATTCTCTTGGGCGACTTTGAACCCAGGAGTCTTTGACAGCCTGGTGTTCACCATTTAAATTTTTTTTTATCATCTAATCTTTTAAAGACTTGATTCAAATGTCGATTCCCTGACATCTCTAAGAAGTGGTAGTGAGTGTGATGGAGATGATGGTGATGACGGCACCAGCTAATATGTATTGTGTCCTAACCATTTTCTTTCAATCCTCCCCACTTCCCTAGGAGGTAGGCATTAACCGTGATCATCACATTAGAGATGAGGGAAACAGAAAACTTGTCAGGTAATAAGTTATAGAATCAGAATTCAAAGCCAGACCTAGTCAACTCCAAATCCTGAGCTCTTGACCACACTTCCTCCATGAGGGTCTCATGGGGCCTTGTTCAACTTTATCCTTCCAACATCTCTGAACTGCTATTGGCCAAAGACATCTGTGGACCGCGGTGTGCCAGAAGTCTCAAAGAGGAATATAATTCCATTCTTGCCCTTTAGGAGCTCATGGGTCCTATAAGAATTCAGCTCCCTGAAGTATACATACAGGTCACACAGTGTGTATTTATGTGTATTTATGATGTGTAAATTAAATGTGAATTTATGATGGAAATCCATACTGGTTACAGAATGGCGTGGGGGGATGGGGGAGGGGCAGGTCTATGGATGGCTCTTGCCTCAGCTCCCCATCCCTGGCCTTTTAATCCAAATATGGGTTAAAATATGGGTTAAATACAGCTTCCACCTCATCCTGTGATCCCCACTTGGAACTGGATCACTGGGGTGGAGATGGTGTTACTGTTCTCAGCTTTCTAGCAGGTGAGCCGCAGAGGCCAAAGTCTGTGGATTATAAATTATCTTTGGGCAGCACTCGCCCAGAGCAGAAACAGCAGCTAGAGTGGTTACCGACTACTGAGCCCTCGAAGGGTGGAGGCACTGGTTTGACACTTGCACAAAACCTCATTCCGTCCTTAGGACAAACCACCCTATGGGGGGGATGTCACTCTGCTTCCATTCAGGGGACTAGACTCAGAGACAGATGGTAAATAATTTGCCCGAGGCTACGCAGCCAGTGTGTGTAGGGGCCAAGATTTGAACCTGGATTTGACTGTGCTTTACCCTAAACCATCACAGGCTGCGGTGTGTGTCGGGTACATTAAATATTCCTCAGGTAAAAGTGTAGTTAGATCCAGAAGGGAAACTTTTGAAGTTGACAGTGAATCAGGGGGACAGACGATCCCTCCCCACCCCCACATACACACAGAGGCACTGTCCCTTACCAGCTGCAATAACAGCCCCTGCTGTGGACGTGCCAGGGGCTGGGGCATCTATGAGCTGACCCAAGTGGACCGACGGTCTTCCGCCAGCTGCCCACCCCACGGCCAGAGCTGGCCATGCTTGCTTCAGCTTCAGGCTTCTCTTCCTGCACTTTCCTTCTTGGGTAACTCCCCTGATTGCTCTGAGCCTCAGTTTCCCCATTTGAAAAGGGAGAGAACAGTCCCTACCTCCCAGGATGGTGGGGTTGTGCCACTTAAGTAGGGGAATAGAAGTTGCTCAAGAAACGTTGGCTTTTGATATTAGCATTAGATGATGCACAAGGGCCCTTCTTGCTCTTAAACTGTTAGCCTGAGACTAGGAAGTCCAAGACTGGGGGCAATATTGGACCTTCTGACTGGTTGGGGTTTGGTGGTTGGGTCCCAGCGTAGGTTATTTTGTACCCTGCCTCCTTATTTACCAGTGGGAGCCCACAAAAGAAGTTGGCTTGTTAGAGTAACAGCAGCGCACAGATTCCGCTCAGTGTGGGCGCTTCTGAAACCGTCCGGCCCCAGGAAGGGAAGGGGACTACGCGGGAGGGCAGGACTTGCCCTAATAGCGAGGATCCAGTCTCGTATTAATGCAAGGGACGGTGCCTTTAGGAAACCTTAAGCAGCACTTTGTAAAACAGCGCGGCTGCTTTTCCAACTGCCACTGTCTTTCCTTGTGCACCTGGAGTGGAACTGGCATTAGGAAACTGGATCAGTTTCATATGGGAAAGGAATTTCAAAGCCTTGGGTCTGTTTCGTTCCAAGTCCCAATTCGGAAGACGACGGGAGGTGGGTGGGCGGGGACGAACGCACCAGCTCGGTTGGCTGCGGGCCGGCTGCGGCCACGACCCTCCCTCCCGGAGCTTCGCCACCCGGGGTGGGCGCCCCCGGCCGCCCCGCGGCGCCCGCCCGCCCCGCGGCGCCCGCGCTTACCTAGAGTGGACTGCAGCAGGCCCAGCAGCAGGGGGACCCACCGCCCGGCCCCCGCCAGGCCGGCTCCAGCGCTGTCCGCCCGGCGCGGCCAGGTCCCACCTCCCGGAGCCTCCGGGCTCACCCGCCGGCAGGTTGCCGCGGCCAGCAGCCACTGGGAGGCCGATTCGCGGGCCCGGGGCGGGGCCGGGCAGGGGCTTTCCCCGGGGTAGTCCCGCAGCCGCGAGCTAGGCTGGCAGCCGGCTCCGCGCGCCGCCCCCGCTCCATGACCGCTGTGGCTCCTCTGTGCCCGCACTGCCCTTTGTTCAGCCGGATCCGGGCGCTGGGGGTGGGGGTATCGGTAAATCCGTGCTTGGGGGGAGGGCAGGGAAGGAGAACTGCTGGTTACCAATAACCGCAGTTAGGAGTTCCAGTTAGCAGTTCCAGTATGGGCTTTCAAAGAGGACTAAGAGAAGTGCTCAGAGCCAGTTTAACAACACAGCCCCAGACACGACTGGCGGTGTCGGAGCGAGGTCTAAGCACCCGATGCTAAGCCAAGCCCTTCCCACACACTTGTCTACTTTAATCTCTCTGAAAATCTGGTGGTTACCGCGTGTATCCTTCACACCGAGAGTGGCAGCCTCCAGAGCTAACGGACTAGTTCTGGGGGAGGCGGGAGCATCTCACACCAGAGCCCTGGTGTGTTACCCCGCACCCCAACAGTAATCGCCTCCGAGCAAGGACCAGCCTCTCCGCAGAATAGTCTACTGTCATTAAAAAGGAGGTGGCCCAGGGATATGTAATGACTCGAGGATGTTTGCAACATACTCAGTAGCAGAAAAGCAAGTAGCCAAATACGGCCCCATTAACAAAAAATCTGTGCCACATGGGGTGCCTGGGTGGCTCAGTCAGTTGAGCGGCTGCCTTCGGCTCAGGTCAGGATCACAGGGTCCTGGGATCGAGTCCAGAGTTGGGCTCCCTGCTTGGTGGGGAGCCTGCTTCTCCCTCTCCCTCTGCCTGCTGCTCTGCCTGCTTGTGCTCTCTGCCAAATAAATAAACAAAATCTTAAAAAAAAATCTGTATGTCCATAGGCATGGATAACAGATCAAGGATCTATACCAGCATGTTCATGGCTGTTAATTTCTGGGTGATGAAGAGATATATATCATATATTATATATCTATTATATACATTATATATATATTACATATTTATACATTATATATATATATATATATATATATATATATATATATATATATTTAAATGTCTTCTTTCTGCTCATGTTTGGTTTCTAAGTTTTCAATAATTTATCTGTATTGCTTTTCCAGTCAGATTCTAAAAGGAATTATTGCTCTCCTTTATTAAATGTTCCTTTTTTTGTTCTCACCACCACTCTCCAAGGAAGTATGGCCTCCTCTTTACAGTTGAGGACACTGCCATTCTGAGGCCCAGAGGGCTGACGCAGGTGCTGGATTCTGGGTTCAGGCCCAGGCCCCACTCCACCACCACAGCATCTCTGGGTAACCTGCTTTGTCATCTCTGGGGATCCATGGGTATCCGACAGGGCGACCGTGGGTCAGCTGTGACCATGCCCATGAACAAGGAGCAGACACAGAGCAAAGAGAATCCTGGGCTCATCTCCATGCTGGATGCTGGCTCTCAACTTGTAGCCCAGCAATTCTTGGTTGAGAGAATGCGTTTTCACCGAACTTGGTGATTCTCAAAGTTGCCTTGAGTTTGGTCCTGAGGGAAAACATTCAGGAAGTTATGGACGGTTCTGAGATTGGCCTCATGACTTCAGCTCAGTCGGCACTTCTTTTTTTTTTTAAGATTTTATTTATTTATTTAACAGAGATCACAAATAGGCAGAGAGGCAGGCTGAGAGAGAGGAAGGGAAGAATCCTCCCCGCTGAGCAGAGAGCCCGATGTGGGGCTTGATCCCGGGACCCTGAGATCATGATCTGAGCCGAAGGCAGAGGCTTAACCCACTGAGCCACCCAGGCGCACCCCCCCCCCTTTTTTAAGCAGTCAGCACTTCTGCACAGGGGCTCACAGGGACCATATTTGGACCTCAAAGGCAAGGAAGATGAAAGGACTCCTGCGTATCTTTGAATCTCCTTTTGAGTCAGAGACTGGGTCTTCTACCGATGAGCTGCCAATGAGCTGCAGCTCTTTCAGGCCCCGAATCCCACTTGGCAGTGGGGACAGGGCCGTGGGGAAACGTCTCCATCTGCCACTTGTTCTACCCACTTGGCTTGTCTGAACCTCGCACCTGTTCTTGTGACAAAACCTGTCACATGCTTGTTCTCCCCTGTCCCCCTCCGGTCCCCATCTCAGGTTAGGAAATCATGTGTCTGGATGCCTCGCTGTATCAGCATGAAAGGACATTTTGAGACCACAAAGGTCAGGCTCATTGCAGCTCTTGAAACCTTTAGAGAAGTCCTCTTGGTTGTGGGCCAGAAAATCTCAGCCAGTGACCACAACCTAGCCTCCACACAGGTCCTCACTGTGCTGCTTCGGCTTCTTCCTTTTCTTTCATTCTTTTTTTTTTTTTTTTTTTTTTTTAAGATTTTATTTATTTAACCGATACAGATCACAAGTAGGCAGAAAGGCAGGCGGGGGAGCAGCACGGTAGGAGGGGAGCAGGCTCCCTGCTGAGCAGAGAGCCTGATGCGGGGCTCAATCCCAGGACCCTGAGACCATGACCTGAGCCCTAGGCAGAGGCTTAACCCACTGAGCCACTCAGGCACCCCCTGCTTCGGTTTCTTTCCACTCTCTCAAATACTGAAAATGAGGCCATTCTGGAATAAAATGAGCTTATTTCTATTCTCTTTATTGCTCTCTTTATCGAAAACAGCCCTTGATAGCATTAATCTTTATCTGAATCCTTGTTACACAGCAAGTGCTACAGTTTACATATATTGTAGTATTTAATTCTCACAACAACCCCACCAAGGTGGGTGTTAGGATCCATTTGCACCTATGAAACTCTGGGAGGTTCCACTGCTTACCCAAGGTCACACTGCTGATTAGTGACGGGCTGGAATTTGGACCTTGGTCTGGCTGTCCTCAAAGCCTGTGGGTTTGAACTTCTGCTATTCCTCCTCCAGATGGTTAAGGGCAGACAAAAATAAAATTCCCCAAGCTTGATCACTTCCTGATTTGCAAAGATCACAGCATTAAACTCTCATGAGTGCTAGGATGTCGGCTCCCTCTTTGGATTAGATTCTCAGGTAGAAGCAGTGGTGGGAAGGTGGAAATTGGGAAATGTTTCACAACTGGGTCTCAGCGGGCGGGAGGAAGCCCTGCTTGGTATCGTATGTGGAGGTGTGACTACGTCCTCCACAGTCCATTCCAGTGCGAGGTCACTGAACAGAGTTGTGAAGAAATGCTCCCAGCTGGTTATGTAAGCCTGCTTTTCCACAAGGTGGAAGAACTATCACCGAGATTCTCCGCATTTAGAACAAAGCGCATCCCAAACCCTAAGTGGCTTTTGGGGCTTCTGGTCCACAGCAGGGGACTCAGGATCTCTTACACAAAGTCAAAGTTTACAACATGGCCTCCACCTCCCCTTTGAACTTTTCCTCCAGTTCTCCAGGCTCCAGCCTCACAGATAGTCCTGCCGGTTTCTCTCCCTCCCTCCTTCCTTTCTCTCACCCTTTCTCTTTCTCCTTCCCACCCCCTCTTACCTCCATAGCCTTTTCCCGTCCCAGGTGTTTCTCCCCTCTAGTCCTCCAGCCAACTCCTATTCCTGCTTCCAGTTTCTGCTCCTATATCACTTTCTCAGGGTGCTTTTCCTCACCTCCTGACTTTGATTTGTTCCCAATCCCCATATATGTCTCCTTTGAGTGTTTAACCACCATTTCAGAGAAATCATCTTCATGCCTTTAATCTCTCTCTCTCTCTCTCTCTTCCTGAATCCTCATCCTCAGAGCCTGGCCCATGATACGTAAGAGCAACAGACCTTCAACATCTGGGGCTCAAACAATTCTGTATGCCCCAGACAACTCAGCCTCATTCCTGTCTCCTAGCTGGTGCTTGGCAGCCACTCACTAAATGTTTACTAAGCTGAACTTGACATTGACTCATACTTAAAAAGACCTCAGTATCACTTCTGAAAGTATGACTTCACGGTCATGCCTCCCTCCATAGGTGAGATTTTAGAATCACACCTCTTCCACTGACTCTGGGAATAAAGTGTATGAAACTGCACTGCACGACGATTCACAGCCTCTCCCTCTCCTGTCTGGGGCAGCAAGGGGTCCAACAAGACTGGATCGATAGACACTGGGAAAGGCAGATAAAAGTTAAGAACCAAATGGAGCTTAGACATTTGAAGAAGAAAGGAACAAGTTTAGGGGCCAGCTGCTGCGAAAGTGAGATGTATGAAGGGAGAAGTGGAGAAAATAGATTTTGGAACATTTTGCTCTGTTAGGACTGGAATTCCTGTGGCATCTCCCCCCCCCCCCCACACCCCAAGGGAATAAAGATTTCAAATGTCTTTAAACTCCGGGGGAGTTTTGTTAATTAGTTTTAAAGTAATCTTCATCCCAACATGGGGCTCAAACTGAGATCAAGAGTTTCACGCTCAAACCACCTGAGCCAGCCAGGCACCCTCTATTGTTCTGAGTGTTCTCCCTCCCCTCCCCTTCTTTTTTTCTTTCTCTCTCTCCCTCTTTTTCTTTCTCTCTCTCTTCCTTCCTTCAAGATTTTATCTTGAGAGACAGTGAGAGGGCGGCTGAGGCAGAGGGAGAAGCAGGCTACCCCTGGAGCAGGTAGCCAGGTAGAACTCCATCCCAGGATCCCGGGATCAAAACTTGAGCCGAAGGCAGACGCTTAACTCACTGAGCCACAAAGCCACGCGCCCTTGAGTGTTGTTTTTCTTCTTATTATTTTTTAAAAGATTTTATTTATTTATTTGATAGAGAGATTACAAGTAGGCAGAGAGGCAGGCAGAGAGAGGAAGAAGCAGGCTCCCCACCGAGCAGAGAGCCCGATGTGAGGCTTGATCCCAGGACCCTAGGATCGTGACCTCAGCGGAAGGCAGAGGCTTAACCCACTGAGCCACCCAGGCGCCCCTCATTATTTCATTATTATCTTAATGAAATGCTGGGCGAGGCAGGCTCCAACACCAGAAGGCCCCTTTTTACATGGCATATTTAAAACTTCCGGCAGTAGCAAGAACTGAAACCCCAAAACCGCCCAAGCAAAAAAGCAATTCTACAAACTCACCAGACTGGGAAATTCCAGGATGGGCGTGGCTATGGGACGTCTCCCGCAGAAAAAGAGTCTGATTGGCCTGGCTTGGATTACATGGCACTCCCTGAACCAATCAGCGTGGTCAGGGAGAATGGGATGCTCTAGTTGGCCAGTCTGGATAATATGCCCTCCTCTGGGGTGGGAGGGGTGAATAGAGCATCCTGATTGACAGCTCTTCCAGCCAAATGCCGCAGAGGAATGCGAATCGTGTCTACTACAGTGGGTTACATATAAGGAGACTTTAGAGCTCACTCCCGCCAGCTTCTTATCCTGCCCTGAGAGTCTCTCCTCTCCAACATCATGGAAAAATGGGCATCCAGGTGCTGCTTGAGGTCTTCCACTGATGAGCTCTCACTATCCTTTGGAGCCATGAATGCTGTTTCTGAACCATTTCAGTTAGGAACGTCTCCCGTCGATTGACCTACTTCCTTGTAACGACCCCCAATAACCCAGCTCTTCATTTTGGGGCTTCACAGAATAATACGAAATCCTCCTCTGCACGTCAACCTTCCAGATGTTAAGTTTTCTGGATTCTTCTTACCAAGTGGTGTAGGGGGGATCACCAGTTTCCCGAGGATAAAAGACCAACCTGGAAATCAGGAGGCCTGAGCTCCAGCGCTCACTCTGCCTTTAATGCAGAGTAGCGGCCACCCTGGGAGTAATTGTACACTGTTCCCTATTACAGATGAGGAGACTGTAGCCCCCCAGATTCATATGTTGAAACCCTAACCCCCAAAACAATAGTATTCTAAGATGGAGCCTTTGGGAGGCAATAAGGTCCTGAGAGTAGAGCCCACATGAATGGGATTAGTCCCTTCAGAAGAAAAGACGTAAGAGATTATTATTTTTTCTCTGGCATGGGATACAAGGAGAAGACATCTGCCATCTCTAAACTAGGAAGAGTGCTCTCAGCAGGAACAGAACCGGCTGACACCTTGATCTTGCCATTCCCACCTTCCAGAACTGTGAGAAATAAATGTTTAAGCCACCTGGTATATGGCAGTCTTTTATAGCAGCCCCAACGGAGACAGATATTGTAGTAAAGGAGGTTAAGAGACCTGTCCAAGGTCACACAACGGGAAATGGGGAAAATGGGGAAGGTGGAATTTGCATCCAGGACCACATCATTCCAAAGCTTCTGTTCTTTATCACTTTATGGCCTCAAGCAAGTTAACTCATTTGTCGGTGCCCCAGTTTCCTCCTTCACAATTTGGGAACTTTAGTGTGTATTAGAATGAGTCACCACAGATCACTGGGGCTCATCCCCAGTGTCCCTGGATTCAGTATTTCTAGGATGGGATCTGAGGATTTGCATTTTAACAACTTCTCAGGGGCTGCTGGTCAGGGTCCCACACTTTGAGAACCACCAGAGTAATGGATTCCAGCTCTAACATACCAGGATGTGGGGTGGGAGTGGGGATAGGGGAAGATTTTACCTTTCCACTTAGCTTGAACTTAGGTCACTATTGAATGGGGTGTGTGTGTGTGTGTGTGTATGTATGTATGTGTGTGTATGACTGAGGAAGAATGTGTGTGTGTGCATATGCACCCAAGTGAGCAGAGAGCAGAAATTGGGCTTCACAGTAAAGTTAATTCAAGGAAATTTCAAGAAATAGGTAAAATGGATGCCTGGGTGGCTCAGGGGTTTAAGCGTGTGCCTTTGGCTTGGGTCATGATCCCGGAGTCCTGGGACCGATTCCCCCATCAGGCTCCCTGCTCAGTGGGGAGTCTGCTTCTCTGCCCCTCCCCTGGCTCATGTGCTTTTTCTCTCTCCCTCTCACTCACTCTCTCTCTCTCTAGGTAAATAAATAAAATCTTAAAAAAAAGGGGGGGGGGGGGGAAGAACATAAAAAAAGAAATAGTTAAAATAAGGGGGGATAATGAAGAGTAGATGCCCAGTCAGATTTGAAGGGAACAGAAGGAACACTCTCAGAGTCCTATAGTTTTTGTATAATTATAATAATTCCACTACCTGAACACCTACTATGTGCTAAATGCTTTCGATACTTTAGCTCATCCAATTCTTACAGCCAGTCTGCAAGGTTAAGTCTCAATAGTGAAGCT
>PISX010012766.1:0-59582 GCA_004024625.1 Mellivora capensis
ACCCAGCTGATGCCTGCCCCCGTTTGCACAAATGTCCCTGGATTTTCCCTGTGGATCCTGTATACCATCTATCACCATACTGTTTACCTAGTGGTCCTGAGAGCAGAGTGTTGAAAATTTATGAAGTGACTTTCTGTTTCCTCGTCCAATCTATGATCCGGTTTCCAGAAAATCGTTTGACTATTTTCAACTGAACTTATGTTTTCTTCATTGTTATATGCATTTTCCAGTTTTCTAAATTCTCCTTCTAAATATGTTATTTTTCTTGTATTCTCTCCATGTGTTCAACACCCATATGCGTGTTTTTGCTCTTAGATTTTTGTTTGTTCCCAAGATGGAGTTTATTCTCTTAACCACTGTGGTCCCTGCACTCTGATGTAAATACCGTGCACATATGTTTTGGGGTAGTAATTTCTATCCAGTCTTGGCAAGATGGCCTGAAACACCCACCTCTTTCTTTCCAGGGGCAAATAGCATCTCCTTAGAGATGATGCATGACCTGAGTGAGAAATCATCACTCTCCCCTGCTATGATGTGTGCTCTCTGTGGTTGGGAATTACCTATCTGCACAGGGTGGAATTTTGTGGTATTCATGGCAAAGAGGAGAAAGACAGGAAGAAAAGGCCGGTTGAGTGAAGTAGAGGAGGTAACAAAAGAAAGGATGCAGGGCACCTGGATAGCTCAGTTGGTGAAGCGTCTGCCTTCGGCTCAGATCATGATCCCCAGGGTCCGGGGATCAAGTCCCACATCGGGCTCCCTGCTCAGCGGGGAGTCTGCTTCTTCCTTTCCCTCTGCCCCTCTCTCTTGCTTGTGTACTCTCTCTCACTCTCTCTCAAATAAATAAATAAAATCTTTTAAAAAATATAGGGTGCCAGAAGACAGACAAACTAATAGTGAGGGGGGGAAAAAGAGGTGGTAAGAAAAAGGCAGAGGAGAGGAACATGAGGGTCCCAGTGATGCCCTGCTGAGGCTTGCTGTCAGAGAGAAGTTTTGGAGGAATTAGTCAAAATTGGACAGATCTGGGGTGCCTTGGTGGTTCAGTGGGTTAAGCCTCTGTCTTCGGCTCAGGTCATGATCTCGGAGTCCTGGGATCGAGCCCCACGTCGGGCTCTGCTCAGCAGGGAGCCTGCTCCCCGCCCCCGCCTGCCTCTCTGCCTACTTGTGATCTCTCTCTCTCTCTCTCTCTCTCTCTTTCTCTGTCAAATAAATAAATAAAATCTTAAAAAAAAAAAAAAAAAAAAGTCAGAGCTGAGGTTCCCTCTCTGCAGTTCTGAGGGCAGCCACCAGGGACAGTGTGGGGCTGTTAACAGCACTAATGGAGCTAACAGTGCTTTCCTGGTATAAACAAGAGGCTAAACACTACTACTCTCAAGGCTGATAACTATAAAATGATATAAATTCATTATAAAAAGGTAAAACATGCAGTATGATGTAAAGATTACGTGCAAGGTTGCAAACTGATGCCTGTTTCCATTATTGATAAACAGGTAGTCAGAAGCTGATGCTTCCCAAACACTGTCCAGTTACAGGAACGCTTCTGAGACCTACTTGTCCCTGGCAGTTGCTGGCACGGAATCATGTGGTGTGAAGGAAGCCTCGCACGCTCCCCTCTGCCTTTCTCTTGCAAGCTTTGACGACTACTGAATTTTACTGTCTCTGACATCACAAGATGCCCATATTTCCAACAGATGGAAGTAATAGACGTAAGATTGGGAAGGACAGCGGGCATATCTGTCCACTGCCGTTGTATCTCCCAGTGAGCAACAGGAGGACCACAGTGAGTAGGTGTTAAATTAACACTTGTGAACAGATAAGAAGGAAAATAGACTCACTCATTTTTGTGTGTGGGAAAGAACAGGGCTCATTCAGGGTACACAAAAGCCTTTCTTTTCCTTGTCAGTCCCTGAATGAAGTTCAGTTGGAAGGAGATCATTGTTAGGTTGATTCAGACACATTCACCCTCTTATTGCAAAACCATGTGGCCTGTTTCCCTCTCTGTTCTCATTCTGGATAACTTCTGTGTGCAAGTTTTTTCTGTGGAAACAAGACCTCAATCTGATGCCCGCAAGGCGGCAAAATGGAGGCTGATGGGTAGCCAGAGGTGCAGGGGCTGGTTTTGGTGGAAATGCAGGACCCTGACTTTATTCAGTGAGAGTTACAAAACTGAGCAGAAAGGGACATCAGTGATGTGATTTTGGTTCAATCCTTTTCATTTCTTTTGTAGTTGAAGAAGGCTTTTCTTTGAAGAAGTGCTAAAGTTGCCCAACCAAGATCATGCTCATTTCAACTAGTTTTGTTAAGTAGCATGCATTAAATTTATAGTATTTCTTTTTCAAAGGGAACTCTTATGTTATCTGATAAAGAAATTCATGTAATGATTTATATTGTTTAATTCTTTTTTATTTTTAATTGTATTTATATGAGAATATATTTTTAACATCAGTTCTTAACAGCTGTGTTTCCTTGGGGGCTGTTAGGAAGTTTCTTTCTATTTTTTTATCTGTCAAATGTGCACAGGATTATTTGTTCTATTCCATTCTCTTTTCTCAAGAGTAACTGAGAAACTGTGAAAACATTTTATAAACTATAAAGCAAAATACCACATGCAGAATTACAGAAATTAATAGAATTTTATTATCCACCCAACTAAACCCAATCTGTATTAACACATGTGTGCACAATACAAAATTATTTTGATAATTTTTTAAATAAGGATTTTATGAAGAATTTTTTGGATTATAGAACAAACATGACATATTATCACACAAAAATGCCTTGCTTCTATTCTAATATGTAAATAGGCATGATACTAATTCTTAAACAACTTATTATTTTAAAAATTAAGCTATTATTTAGCTCATAAAAGAGAGATTCATTAGAAAGTGATATCTAGTCATGTTTGATTGCACAGCTAGAATATCAGTGATAAAAGTACTAGCTCCACTAAAGTTAATAAATATTTCCCTTAATTTGATTGCCTGTGATTGAAGTAGAGCCCATAAAAAGTTTTTTTAATTGTGTTATGTTAGTCTCCATACAGTGCATTATTAGTATTTGATGTAGAGTTCCATGATTCATCGTTTACATATAAAAATCAGTGCTCCATGCAGTAGATGCCCTCCTCCATACCCACCACCAGGCTCACCCATTCCCCTACGCCTTTTCCCTCTAAAACCCTCAGTTTGTTTCTTGGAGTCCATAGTCTCTTGTGGTTCATCTCCCATTCCAATTTTTCCCCCTTCACTTTTCTTTTCCTTCTCCTAATGTCCTTCATGTTATTCCTTACATTCCATAAGTAAGTGAAACCGTATGATAATTGACTTTGTCTGCTTGGCTTATTTCACTCAGCATAATCTCCTCCAGTCTCGTCCATGTTGATGCAAAAGTTGGGTATTCATCCTTTCTGATGGCTGAGTAATATTCCATTGTATATATGGACCACATCTTCTTTATCCATTTATCTGTTGAAGGGCATCTTGGCTCTTTCGAGAGTTTGGCGACTATGGCCCTTGCTGCTAAGAACATTGGGGTACAGATGGCCCATCTTTTCACCACATCTGTATCTTTGGGGTAAATACCCAGTAGTACAATTGCAGGATCATAGGGGAGCTCTATTTTTAATTTCTTAAGGAATCTCCACATTGTTTTCCAAAGTGGCTGTACCAACTTGCATTCCTACCAACAGTGTAGAAGGATTCCCCTTTCTCCACATCCTCTCCAACACTTATTGTTTCTTGCCTTGTTAATTTTGGCCATTCTAATTGGTGTAAGGTGGTATCTCAATGTGGTTTTGATTTGAACCTCCCTGATGGCTAATGATGATGAACATTTTTTCATGTGTCTATTGGTCATCTGAATGTCTTCTTTGGAGAAGTGTCTGTTCATGTCTTCTGCCCATTTTTTTGGCATGATTGTTTTTTGTGCGTTGAGTTTGAGAAGTTCTTT
The DNA here is from genome assembly GCA_004024625.1 of Mellivora capensis. NCBI lineage: Eukaryota > Metazoa > Chordata > Mammalia > Carnivora > Mustelidae > Mellivora > Mellivora capensis. Next base: position 3,946 of record PISX010012766.1, read on the forward strand.
ATAGATCTTGGATGTCAGCCCTTTGTACTGTCATTTGTGAATATCTTCTCCCATTCTGTGGGAGCCCATATAGAGTTTATTCCTATACTAGATTTAGCTGTATCCCATTAGTGATTTCATAGTGATTTTTTTGGGGGGGAATGTTCAGGAGTTCACTTTGGAGTCCTTCAGAAAAAAAATAAAATTCCAACCATTTCTTATAAAATCCACTTCATGGATTAGTTTTGTTTGATTGGTTGGTTGGGGGTTTTTTGGCTTCAAGATGAACATATGCAATTTTTTTTAACTTTATGAAGTGTGAAGCCATTGTGCTGGAGCTTCTATTCCTGCATTTTACAGTGATCCTCTATGATTGTTCAACAGAATTTTCACCTGCTAGCTGCTCTATGTGAAGCTCTGCATACTGACCACATCCATGTTTGTGTCTGGTGTTCCTTATCAATCTGCTCCCACAGCATGTTGACATTTGCCCTTGGGGTGAGCATGTGCAGGCGCCCTGGGAAATCAGGGACAGGCATCTGGCTCTGGGTGAAATGAACAAAGGGCAGACATCATTCCCCGCTCAACACCCACCAGTGAAGAACAGAAAATCCAGTCTCTGTAGACCTCTGCATGTTGGCAGGCATCTCCCAGCTATTTCTCTGGTGCACAGGAGTACCAGTCTTGGAGGAAGACCATTTGCTAATCAGGAGGTGACTGGGGAATGGTGGCAAGGTTTGACATCATCTCAAGCGTCACTCTGATACTCATTTTAAGTTTTACTTAGTTTATTTTCTTTGCTTCTGTGGCTACAGATAGCAGTGCTCTTGGAAACAGAGGGTTGAACAAAAGCCACACACGACTCTCACTGGACAATATTGACTTCCAAAAATAGGCAGAATTCAGGAGAGTGCAGAGCAACAATTTTTCAAGAGGAAATTTGTTATTTGAAGAGGAAGTCATGATAACTCTGTGCCTCAGACATTAAGCAGCTTACCTGTGTTCAGGCCCTGTTCCATTTTTACCAGATTCTTACTTAACTCAGTAACCAAAACTTTATTTCAGAAATGCACAATTCTGCTATTATCTTTCTAGTGAACTGTTGCTTTTCTGCATGTTTAAATGCCAAATCCGTTCTTGGAATTCTTTTATCACTACTAGTTTGCATGTAATGATTATAAGTAAGTTATTCTGATGATCAGAAACAGGCTCTTTGGGGTTAGGAATAGCATGGTAATTCCTGTTTAAAGTATGGGTGAAGTATAAACCTCAACATATTTCATTTTATCAATTTCATCATTGATTTACTTATTTTCCAAAAGTTACAAAAGCAAATGCCCATTTACTTTCACAGTCGAATGATTCAGAGTGGTGAACACCCCACGTTAAGAGCCTCCTTCCATTCCTGGCAGTGTGATCCTAATACACACACTTCCCTACACCCAGATTAAATAGGATTTCTCAAGTGAGGCTTGTACAACTGTAGGAAAAAAATAAGTAAGACATTTATCTCTGCCCAACTTCCACAACTACTTTGAACAAATACCTGTGGATTTCTGGCCATGAAGGTCTAGGGGTTGGTGCTTTTATAGAGCAGTCCTCTGAGGAGGCACAGAATGGTCTGTCTAAAGGGCACATCTGACCAACTCCTATAAATGCAAGGTATTTTAAACAACAGGAAGGCACATTAGAAAGGCAGGAGTTTGCTACACAAAAAGAGCAACATATATGTAAATATGTGGAGTGTGATGTTTGTCGTCCATAAGTCAAGTGGCAGAGCTGCCTGTCTCCATGATAAGACTATTGTTGAAATCAGGCTGTGGCATTTAATAATGACTGATGTCATGTTAACAAGGAAAGTCTATTTTAAAATCAAAGTCTAGCTTATCTAATAATATGCTCTATATTTGTGGTTAATGTTTTAGTAACAGTGGGACAAAATGCAGTGTTTTTTTCCTCCTTTGACTACTACTAGATCAATATCTTCTACATTATACTTGGGGTTAATATTTTGCTAATATAGTAAGGTCAAAAATGTATTTTTCCCCCTAGATAATCACCCCTTCCTTTGGCTGTATATATGGATGTGACATTTTGGTGAGCAGAATGGTGTCAGAAGTGAGGAAAGGGCTACTAATGCCTCCATATTTGCTGTTTTCCATCGGTAATTGATTCTCAAATATAGTTTATTGTCTCATATTTGAATGAAGCAGACTCTGAACCACTTGGATTTTCCACTTAAGCAAGATGAGCAAATAGGTGGTCAAACCACCTTGGCTTTTTTCATCTTTCCCCTGTGAGGTCAGCGGGTTAGCAGTACTCACTGGCATTTTCTGTGTTCATCAGGGAAGCCATGGGTAGTTGTGGGTTCCAGGAAATGGTGTCAAACCTTAAAATGGACAATCTTATTTGCTGGAATCCCCATTCTTTATTGCTTATCTGAACACCAGATGCCATAGGCATTGTTGCTGTCCCAGTGCAGGCAAGCTTGGCAGTTGAGATCAGTGGTGAGGAAGCCTTGAAAATGCTCATTTGTTTTTGAGATTAACAGGGTAGCTTATAAAATTGGTTACATATTTTTGAAAGGCAAACATGCAATACATTAGCAATGAAACTTCTGTAGTGAGCCTTTAAGAGCCTCAGAAGAAGCACAAGTTGGCCCAAGAGTATTATATTCAATTTTTACTCTATGGTGGATAATTTTGTCTCTCATTTTTCTCATTTTTACTGGTTCTTATCCCCATTTTAAGCATCTTCCTGAATTTAAAAGAGCCAACTATAGCTACTTTCCTCATTTCAAAGATACACTTTGATTAATATAGTTGTTGGAGAAGCACCAAAAGACGAGGATGCTGTTACCACCACATGTGGAGGGACTGGGTCCATGAAGCATGGTGGGATTTCATGCGAGGAGTGCTGCATGTCACAATCATTAAGCAACTCACTGTGTGAATTTATGTGATGAGCCAAGATCCCCAAAGAACAATTTAATTGGCATAGCTCAAGCTAGAAGTTTCTGACGGCTACCTTCTACCTTAGCCACAGACAGCTATCTCAGGAACAGGGCCATTCCCATAAACAGGTGGAGACATTAAGGGACTCCAGTGTTCATCAAGTGGAGAAAATGCACAACAGCATTTGCTGCTTTCAGGTGTTCTCTGAAATCTGTAAGGTGGAGTTGAAGGAAACAACAAATGATTTTAGAGCAATTGAGAAAGGCCTGAGAAATAGAATTTTTCTTAGCATTTGCCGACTTTTCCTCATAATGGTACAAATGAATATTACAAGCATCTCTAGACTTCCTTATTCTAGTCAAATGGCAAAGAAACCTGTTAAAAATAACCGGAAGGAAGTTTCAGCCCGTGAGAATACTTGCCCACACAGAAATAGCTCTATCCCCTGCGTCTATCTTTGCAAAAGGTAAAATGAGGCAAAGTTGCAGTTTTTCAATGGGGCTGAATTTCTGAGGGATTCTGGATTTATCTGTCCATAGTGGTTGGGTCTCGCTGCACTTCATGCCCGATGGGCTAAATCCATTTCCACTCATCCTCAAACTCTTTCTTCTCCAGATGTCTCAAAGCCTTCGCAGTATATCAACCGCTGGTGCAAAGGGAAGCAGGTTGTGGGGTACAGTTGCAACCCCAAAGCCAAATCATAAACAGGGCTTCACCTCCTATCTTGCAGAGGAGAACATGAGAGCTGGTATAGCATAAGTCTTCCACTACATCTTTATTTTTTTTTCATAATAGGATCTTGTTATTTTAGATTTGTATTTCTAAAAAAAAATAAATAATTTTTGTCTGGTAACAAAATAATACATGTGTCATTCACATATCGGAAAACTACAAAGAAATTTCTCTCCTCTTCCCTCCTCTCTCTCCCTTCCTCTTCTGTTCTGTCCTCTCCTCTTCCTTTTCCTTCCCTCACTACCCCAGGACTGGGGCCTGTGAGCTCCTGGAGCTGGCCAGAGGGGACTGTGAGGTTGAGATGTCTGTGTCCCGGGCCTGGTTCTTCCAACCCTCTTCAGAGATGCTAATGAGAAACTTGAGCTGTTATGGACTATCCAATAACACCTTTCCTTTGATGGCCTGGAAGAGAAGTTCTACTAGTCAGTGACCCAGTGGTGATGGTAAACAGCAGTGGTAATGGAGGATAATCAGTCCACAATGGCAGTGAGTCAGCGCTGAACTCAGAGCCGAATCTCAGTGTGTCCACCAGGCTCTAAGCGACATGGTGAAGATGCTATCCAGCATTAAAGCAACAAGGCAGAGCCAGATCTTAATCTCTGGGCTTGAACAATCCAGAGGAAATAGAATCCTGATTAAAGGGGCGCCTGGATGGCTCAGTGGGTTGAGCCTCTGCCTTCGGCTCAGGTCATGATCTCAGGGTCCTGGGATCGAGCCCCGCATCGGGCTCTCTGCTCAGCAGGGAGCCTGCTCCCCCTCCTCTCTCTCTGCCTGCCTCTCTGCCTACTTGTGATCCCTCTCTCTGTCAAATAAATAAATAAATTTAAAAAAAAAGAGTCTTTAAAAAAAAAAAAAAAGAATCCTGATTAAATACTTCAGTGAAAGAGACCAGTCATCAGTGACAAAAAGCCGGTTCCAGATCCCAGTGTACTTTGTTGGGGAGATTTTACAGCTTCCTGAGGGAGGTAATAGCCTGCAAGAGCAGTGGGTGTAGATAGTGCAGGGGGCATGCCACAGCCCCTTGAAAGTCTTAACACCTGCTCTCTGGCTCACTCCTGCTACAGCGTTCAGGGAGGGAAACGTGGTGTCTTCTCATAAACTCATGCTAATAAGGTCTTCTTTGATAATGCGAGAAAGCTGGTGACCGAAGTGACTGGAATATGGTTTTTTTTGAAGTTCTTTTTCAACTCTGGTCAGATGAATTAGGAAGAGAGGGAAAAACACTGTATGCTGATATTGATACTTAGTCTTAGTTGGTAAATGAATATATTGGGTGTAAAAAGACTCAAAGGGGAATTCTCAGCTCAGGGGACAGTGGAGCGCTTTGAATTCAGATCAGTCACTCTTCAGCGGTGTGGCCATGAGCAGATGACTCTCTGCCACCTTAGTTTCCTCATCTAAAAAAATACCTACAAAAGCCTCTGAATGTGGAACGTTGCTGGGAGGTAGGAGTTAAATAGACCACATGCAAGATCTCCTGTGGCTTCACTAGGGGCAGTCGTGGTCATCACCGTCAGCTTCACTTCACTGTCTGGAGATCGGGTGCTCCTAACATGGTGAGAGCCACGGAGCTCTTCGGAGGTCTGGCAAAGCCTGGGGGCCCTCCTCAGCACGGTGTTGAGTCTCCACGCGTAGAACAAAGTACATCGTGTTATAATGAAGTCACTTACCAAGTTTGTATTAATATATATATGGAAGGCAGAATAATGATGCCCAAAGACGCTTGGGTCCTACTCCCTGTGACCTATGAGTGTGTTGCATCACATGGCAAGGGGGGAGGAAGGTTGCAGAGCGAATTAGAATTGCAAATCAGCTGTCCTTTCAATAAAAGGAGGAAAGTCTCGCAAAAGATACACACGTAATAATTGTTAGATGATCTTCATTACTTTAAGGTTGGAAGAAGGTAAAGGTGGGCTGTGGAGGAAGGGTGCCTCGGTGGCTCAATTAATTAAGGGTCATGGAATTGAGCCCTGCATCAGGCTCCCTGCTCAGAGGGGAACCTGCTTCTCCCTCTCCTCCTGCTCATGATCTCCCTTTCTCTCTCAAATAAATAAATAAAATCTTTAACAACAACAACAAAACAACAAAAAAAGGTGGTCCCGGAGGGTAGCAAAATGTCGTTTACATACACGAAGATGAGCAGTCAGTAAATGAAATGTCAGTAAATCCAGGACATGGAGCACATCTCTGGGTGCTTCCCCCAGACCAGGGCTTGTGTATTCAGTTATGGCGAATTACCTGACTCATCCACAAAAATGTAGAAATAGGGGTGCCTGGGTGGCTCAGTGGGTTAAGCCTCTGCCTGTGGTTCAGGTCATGATCCCAGGGTCCTGGGATCGAGCCCCGCATCAGGCTCTCTGCTCAGCAGGGAGCCTGCTTCCCCCCTCTCTGCCTGCCTCTCTGCCTACTTGTGATCTCTGCCTGTCAAATAAATAAATAAAATCTTTTAAAAAATGTAGAAATACACGAGATAAGAGAATAAACCTAAATCTAGACCACTAAACAAAAGATGAATTAACTCAAAAGTGATGGATTTCTCCATCTCTTGATGATCACTTAGTGACTATTTGGGAATCTCAAAAAGGTCTCCTTTGAGAATACAGTGTTAGCAAGTAGATCTCTGCTGTCTCAGACGCAGCCGACTCAAGCCTCCATTGCTTTTCTTACTGTATATTTTGACCTAAGACCAGAAAACATTCAACAGACTCTGGAGCACAGCACACATAAGATACCAAGTTGATGGAGCAGTGGGTGTGATGCAGAGACAGTGAATTGTGGAACACTGAAGAAAAAAAAAATAAAAGTAAGATGTTAAGAAAAAAAAAAGATACCAAGTTGAAAATCTTAGACTGGGGTGTCCAGTGAATTCTGGAAATGAGGATAATCTTTAATTTTGAGCTTGAGGAAGCCTAAGTGTTGGATGCTAGAAAGTCTCATTTTGGTCTTTGAGCTAGGCTACCCCTTCTCAGAACCACCTGGTTCATTAAGTCTGGGCCATAATGGACTATGTGTTGCTATGTGTTGAATCCTATCCCCACATCAAATTCAGATATTGAAATCCTAGCCCCCAGCACTTCAGAATGTGACCTTATTTGGATATTGGGTCAGTGTAGATGTAACCAGTTAAATTAAGATGAGGTGTATTGGGGTAGGTGGGCCTCTAATCTAAAATGACTCATGCCCTTATAAAAGGAAATCCGACAGCCAGACAGACACACATACACACACATACAGAAAGTCAGGTCAAGATGAGTTTTGCTGCCATAAGCCAAGGAAGAACCACAACTTAGGAGAGGGTCCTGGAACAGATCCTTCCCTAGAGACTTCAAAGGGAGCATGGCCCTGCGGACACCTTGATCTTGGACTTCTGGCCTCCAGAACCGTTGTTAGGTCTCTCCGTTTACAGTTCTTAGTTGTGACATCCCTAGAAAATCGATACCACCCCTCCCACGCGCTCCAGCCAAATCTAACCCGTAGGTGCTCAAGCAGTTCGGACACTAGGCGCATTATCCCATTAAAAAGACAGGAAAGCCATGGCATCTCATGCAATAGCTAATTCTAACACCTTTATTAACTAATAATCACCTTTATTAGCTTGTCTGGGGCTCAAGTTTTATTCATCTGCTAATTAAGGGGGCTTAGTTTTTCTGAAATCCTTCCATTTGCCTGCTCACGAGGGCAATAGAGCATAAGACCCCAGAGAGTTTGGGATCTGCCCAGAGCAGCCCACCACCAGCTTAAACCATCTGTGAAACCTGTATTAAGTCTTAAACATTCATGTGGATTTAATTCTTTTCCACATTATGTTTTTGGTTTAACATTAAATAATATTTGAAACTGTTTATCACTGAAGCATTAGTGTTATGACTCGTATTGCTTTACACACCATCACATGTCCCAGTTACTGGGACCTCTGGAAACAGTGAGGCTATGCAATCTGTGGTCCCTTCCATCCCTAAAACCCGGGACTCCTGGGGCTGTTCATGTATGGCTCACATCATGAAAGACCAGATTGTGTCTCTGTGTGTGAGGACCCCGATGAGTCCCCCTTTGTCTTTGTCATTGCCAAAATATGCACTTCCAGAATGAGTTAATATAAAATTAAAGTACCACTTATTGAAACTATTTCACTGGCTCGTGTGAAAAATATGTGTCTAAGCGGTATATGTGTCTGCTGGGTGGCTCCCCAGTAAGGCACTTTGATCATGGCAAATTGCTTAAGGGATCTGTTCATTTTGTGTATAGGAAATTAAGACAGTTGGGAAAAATGCCTCAAATTAGATTCTGTTATCATACACCACTGCCTTTCCCACTGAAGTAATTTGTGACCTAATCACTTAAAACCAGATTCATCAAAAAACAAAAACAAACAAACAAAAAAACAAAACGAAACAAAACAAAAAACCAGATTCATCATACACACAGTCTCACACTCACAGTGTGGGAGAAGAGCCCCCTGGAGTTGGGCATGGCCATCGGCTCTGCTTCAACCCCTTCCAACTTGGCAAGTTTCCTCATCTGTGAAATGGGGGAAACAATTCATCTTGGGTCTACTGTGAAGACTGAATACAATAATACAGATCCAAACTTTTTTTTTTTTTTATTTCTTTTCAGCGTAACAGAGTTCATAGTTTTACACCACACCCAGTGCTCCATGCAATGAGTGCCCTCCACAATACCCACCACCTGGCTCCCCCAACCTCCCACCCCCCGCCCCTTCAAAACCCTCAGGTTGTTTTTCAGAGTCCATAGTCTCTCATGGTTCATCTCCCCCCCAGTTTCCCTCAACTCCCTTCTCCTCTCCATCTCCCCATGTCCTCCGTGTTATTTGTTATGCTCCGCAAATAAGTGAAACCATGTGATAATTGACTCTCTCTGCTTGACTTATTTCACTCAGCATAATCTCTCTTTTTTTTTAAGATTTTATTTATTTATTTGACAGACAGAGATCAACAAGCAGGCAGAGAGGCAGGCAGAGAGAGAGGAGGAAGCAGGCTCCCCACTGAGCAAAGAGCCTGATTCAGGGCTCAATCCCAGAACCCTGGGATCATGACCTAAGCTGAAAGCAGAAGCTTAACCCACTGAGCCACCCAGGCGCCCCAGATCCAAACTTTTTAAAATAAATTTGAAAGGGCTGCATGGCTGTCAGGAATTATTATTTTGAGCATTTCTAAATAGACCCAAAAGACATTGATGGGGTTTCCAGGGGGGCTGATACCTCTTGTGCTCAGGACCCTTTAGTTTATGATGAACTTAACCAAGGAGGATGAGACACCGAGAACAAGAGTCTCGAGGCTTTAACTAGTGTAAATTAGCTAGTGTAATTTAAGTAGTGTAAACATTTTTAGGGAAAACAAGAGTGACTCTGAGATGAGACTTAAGAAATCTCGAGACCTGTTGGTAAAGGGGTCAACAGAGGTCAAAAACACTTTTCCGTATAGGGCTATATAACCGATCATCTTCTGAAGGTGACCGTGAGTTTGTATTGTTGAAGTATCAGCAAGACCGTCAGCAAAACTCAAAAGGGTTCATGCAGTGTATTAAAGGTGAGATAAAATGAACAACAACAAAAAATTGGTTGGACTAGTTACATGTCTACAGGGTTAGATACCAGGCTTTGATCATGGTAGCACCCAACTCCAACTCCATTTGATTTTAGTGTTTATTAAAAACAAACAAACGAAAGGACAGGTGTGGTTCTCTTGGTTATATGGAGGTGAACTCTTCAAGTGATGGACACTTACAAAGCCAGATGATGAACACAACTTGCATACCTTTAGAATAAATATGTGGTGTGATATTACTCAGGATAGAGACCTTACACCAGTTTGTTGGGGTCCATCTCCATGTATAAGGAAACATTAGTTATACAGCAGTAGGGAAAAAAAAGACAAAAATAACTGGTCTTATGAAGCTTATATTATATATAGAAGAAGATAAACAAATGATTACCTCACAGGGAGGTAATGGTCTATTCCCAGAAGAAAAATAAAACAAGTAAAGGGTCAGGGAATGATGGAGGTAGCATTTTGAAGGGGCTGGCTAGGGAAGGCCATGAAAAATAGAAGAGCAAGGAAATGGACCCTGCGGAAATGGGGAATCAGGGAGTAAAAAGAACAGGTCAGGAGCGCTGTCGTGATTTCATACCTAGAAAATTCAGGACCTTTAAGGAGGTCACTCTAACTGAAGGAAAGCAGGTAAGAAAATGAAGACATAAGAGTTGAGGTCAGAGCATTACTGGGCCAAGTCATGAGAAGTCCTTTGTGGACTTTGGGCTTGACTCTGAGTGAGATGGGATTCAAATGGGAGCTACCAAGAGGTAAATGGGAGGGAGAAGCAGACACCATCTGTGTGCCCTTCCACTGCACTGGCTTCTCACCCTTCACCCAGGTCTGGCCATGGGGGCTCCTCTTCTCCCTCAGCATCTCCCATCCTGGACAAGTAGGAGCAGGGTCAGCACCATGAAAGAGTTTCTGGAATGGTCATGCTCTAATCCATCCTGAAGATGGCCTTTGGAGCTGTGGAACCACTGTCTTGCTTGCTCCTATATTAGTTTATATAGATTCATTTGTTTCTTATCTGTGGAAGCATACTGAAGACTCTTGAATGAGGACTCGTTTTTAAAATCCAGATTTCCCACTTCCATAGGGAAGACACGTAACAAACTTCACTATCTTGCAAGAGAACACTAAGTTTAATGCCTTTTAAAAAAATGTACTCTCATGAGAAAAGAAGCAATTCACGGATGACCTCAATAAGAATAAAATTGGTACATTCTCAATGGAGACAGCCTTTATATATCACAATGAGTAAAAATAGAGAGCATAATTTTTTAAAAGGGAGAACCCAAGAATTAAATTGGAAAGGGAAGCAAAAATATGAAACTCACAAGATTAATACTAAATATAACACACTTGATGGAAATTCATCATTTGTCCTCCTCCTCTGGGACAGAAGTCATAACTTTACACAAAGACATGGGGCTGTCAGATTAAATATGGGATGCCCAGTTAAATATGAAATTCTGACAAATAGTAAATAATGTTAGTCAAGCAAATCCCAAATACTTACACTCAAAATTACATGTTGTCCAAAATTCAGGTTTAACTGGTGCCCTGAATTTCTGTTAGCTAAATCTGGCAGTCCTACAAAGAAGAGGCTATTGACTCATTATCTCTAGACTGTGAAGAATCGAATCATTGCTGCAGTAGTAGCAAGGGGTTGTGTTGAATGTCCTTGCAACCACCATTCTCTTTGACCTTGCTCTGCTTCGGAAGAGCATTCTTGGCTGCACACCTTCCATATGCCTCTCTGGGTCCACTCTGTCACCTGTCTCCATCCTGGTTTGGGACCCCAGTGGCTAGATGAATCAATGGGCTCCCTGATCATTGGATTCAGCTAATGCGAGGCACCAGTGGGAGATGGAAAGGCAGAAAGTGCCAACAATGTATTTTATCTCTACCAACTCCTTTTTAAGATTCTCTTCAAATTACTGAGCCTAGGGTGCCATCTCTTCCCTGATGGAAACTTAATACAGTAAAGACTATGTGATACATATCCAAGGTCAAGTGTATGATGTGTGATCATGAAATCATGAATTAGGGAAAAAAAAAGATTTGGGGAGAAAATGGCAGAGTTGGCATTCTGGCTGCACCATTCAGATGATGAGGTCCTGGGAGACACTTAATCTGCATTATAAAATGGATAACTGCTCCCAAAAATTTCCTGGAAGAATGAATGGAAATAGGAATCTTAACCAGCCAGGGGGTGAGGGGAGTGGAGGGGGAGTAAGCTCTGTGGAAAAAGGCAATTTATTACTAGAATGCCCATGTCCCTCACAGAACAAAACCGTAAATCCTGTGTTTATAGAATCTGTGTTTTTAAGGGAGTTTCTTCAGAAAATCCAGAAATCAAAATGTTGAGTAAGTGAAAAGGAAAAACTAACAGACAACTCACATCTTGTCTGGACCATTCTTTCCTGCAGCCCCACCTTCCTGCTTGTCCTTCACTGTGCTAGAGTTCTCTTCCCCCAAAATTGTGTTCAGCATTTCCTCCTGGCTCAGAACTTGGATGGCTCTAGGAGGTTTTCAAGAAATATTTGTTAATTTTAATTGCATTTCTGCTCCTTTGACACAATTGTTTCAGATGTGGTTGGGAGAAAAGCAACAGAGAAATAAATCCCCAAATTATTTCTCTAAACTTTCACGGTGAATTAGCAGGCATCTTGAAGCATGGCTGATCCCACACAGTAGGAAAGACCTACACCAGGCCAGTGGGTGGATTCTTAATTAAGAGCAAAGATCTTTTATTTAGAGTTGGCCCAAATTAGAAGGTTTTATCTACTATCATCACAAATGTAAGAGAGTTCTAGGAGTTTGTTTGGTTTCATTTGGTTTTACATTGAGTATTCAACAAGGTGGTAAAAGGGCAGGAGAGCAGTCAATAAAGAGATGGACTGGTCTTGTCAAAATTCTTCAGCCCTGATAAATTTGGAGGCTGGAATCACTTGTACTGTTGGGTCGGGATTCCTCAGCAGCTTTCTCCAGATCTTCCATATTGTGTTTGCCTCTCTCATGCCATATGATCACATAAACATATATAAGAGTTTCTTCTCAATCTTTCATAGTTTGCAAGTATCTATACGTGAATTTCACTGTAGTCTCTTTTCTAGCTTAGGTACATTTAGTTGATCTCATTTAATTGAGTTGATCTGTTTTATTCCCAGCTACTTTTTTCTGGAATTATTACTCATCCTAATGATGTTCTGTGTAGAGTCCCAGCTCCTTCCTTGGTGGAGAATGGACTGCATATCATCTTGTTACAATGAGAAGCTCTCATGTGTTCTAATTAATCTCCCCTCTTTTGACAGGTTTGGGCATAATGTGGATTCTAAAATTCTATTTGAGAATTGCTATAGTGTTTATTTATTCTCCTTTTAATATTTATCTTTTCTCAATACTGGTGATGGATACCTATATAAAATATTTTATATTACAATATAGGTATACATAATCTTAAAATATAATTTATTAGAGATCTGCTTATAAATTCTGAACAATAGTAGAGAGCTGTTTCTTGATCATCTCAATCAATTTTTACCAGTTTTCTTCTTACAGAAATTCTTACAGAAATTTCTTACAGAAATTGTGTCCAAAATAGCCTTGTGTAAAGAGTTAGGGAAGTCAAGACCCTCTGCCTCTGAACTTCTACCATGGGCCATTCACTCCATTCAGCTCTTTATATGCCTTAGTTGGCTTCATCTTCATAGCGGTCTTACATAACAGATGGGCATTATCTCTGCTTTTTTATGGTGGCTAACTGAACATAAACAAAACAAAACAAACTGAGGCCCACTGAGGGAGGGTCAGCTTTCCAAGGTCAATAATGGTAGGATCAGAACACCATCTAAGAGTGGTCACATCAGTCCTTGTGATAACCATAACTGATATTTCCCAAACCCCCACTGTGAACACAGGCTCCGTGCTGAGCATTTAGGAAACCCAGTAATAACCAAGTGCTGCTATTAACCACATTTTACAAACTGAGGCCAAACAAGGTTGAGTCCCACTGGATCAAACCCAGGACTGACGTCAAAGCCCACACACGTTCTTGACACTGTGTTATTTGTCCTACCCTGGGCTCGCCTTTATGAGTACATTGGATGACACACCACAGATTTTCTCCTTGAAGATCTACCCATTCACATTTCACAAGTACAGAAGTTTGAAAATCAGCGGCACTTTGACAGAACTTGGTGGAATTTCCCAAGAGTAGCTGAAAATCCATGTTAGAAATAAGCTTCTGTTTAGTGACACAGAGCGGTGCAAAGGCAAATGTATATACCTGATTTTTATAGAAAGCAAATATCCTAATTATCTTTAGATCTGAGCTCCTTGGAGCACGAGTGTGCAATGTTGAATTTCTGCTGAGCGAAAGAGAAGAGTGACATATATAATAAGTGCTAACTGTAGCAAATTTTGAAAGCATGGTTTGAATTGTTTATGTTTATTCAGTCATGGAGAATAAATTAGTTAAATGCTCACTGCAGAAAGACCAGTTGGAAGTACACCACTCAAATGTGCTCCCACGTAAAGAGAATGATTGCCTTCTAATTGAAATATTACTATTATCTCATGGGCACTGGATGCCCCATGGTTTTGATCTAAAGGCAGCTGACTTGGGGACCCTGTACTGTGCCTGTGTGAGCTTCCATACCCTATGTGAGTGGCAAGGGGGACCTTCACTGATATACAATGGCAAGGCATGAAGGAAAAATATATCTTGCCATTGAAAGCCATGCGAGCAAAGGTGAGGGGTCAGAGCAGCTGCGAGCCTTCAGTTCTGGGCGTGAGAAGTAAGCCTTATGCTCAATTATTCCCTCATTCTTATTTTCATATAATTGTCCTTCACTGACCTGCATGCTTATTCAAGGCATACAAATACAAAGCAAACCAAGTTTTTAATTTAAATGGAACTGATCATCATTATGTGTAATCTAGACCTAATAATTTATGCATTGTAAAATGGAATTTACCAATGACTCAAGATCTGGAATAACATTTTTTTCCCTTAACCTAATGAAAAGAAAAAAACCTTGATTTATTTAAAAGACACTATTGAATGCCTATTAAACATGATTCACTGTTCTAGTTATCTGGGACACTTTAGTGAATGAAATAGACAAAAATCTTCACTCCTGTGACTTCTGCCTAGAGAAAGGGTACCTCTGTGAAATATCATTGGCATGCAGATGACGCTGTGTGTTGGGAGGAGATAAGTACCATGGGGGAATTAACTGCACAGAGCTGAGAAGGAGAGCTGGAATGATCCCTAGACCTCAGCAGGTGTCTGGGTTGGACAGGGAAGGTGGTCACAATGGGCATCACTGAGAAAGTGGTACTTGAGACAACACAAACAGGAGAGGTAGCTGCCAAAGAGAAATCGAGGCAAGATTTGAGAGCCAGGGTGTGACAAGCGAGGGCCAGGCCTCGTAGGGCATTGCAGCCCCGTAGGATCTTTGTGGCACTGCAGGAATTCAAGCAGAGGGTTGACTTTTATTTTAGAAACGACCATAGCTGTGGAGTTGAGAAAAGACAGTGGTAGGGACGGGGGTGGTCAAGACTGGAAGGAAGAGGACCGTGAGAAGGGGTCCTGGCAGTACAGGACAGCATGGCAGGGTCAGCAAAGAAGTGGGCAGAAGGGATCATGCTCCTGGTTTACTCTGAATGAATGGCATTTGCTGATGACCTGGATATGCGATGTGAGAAAAAGATCTCAATTAACGATGACTCCCCGGTGCTCTGAATCATTTACTGTCAAATAGAAAAGTAGATTTTTCACTAGAAAATATCTATTCTTGTAAAGAGAATTACATTTGAAATATACATAATCCCAGGGCTGTGGCCAAGAGTCTTGGGCCAAGAGGAGAGCAAAGAAAGGAGATTGAGGGCAGATCCAAGTCCTACACTAATCCACTTATCCTGTTCCTCTGGGACATCCACATGGTTGTATTCCTCTGGAGATGAAGAATTCCAGACAGAGCTCAGATCTTTTCTCAGCAATGTGGTGGTGGTAAAGTGAGGGATGGGGCAATGGGGGGGGTGCCCAAGGACACCCCTGCCCTTCCCTTCCTTCCTCTTTATTCACCATTCTCAGCACATCCTGACCAGGAGATGGGCGGTACACCATTGGCCTCAAAGTGGGAAAGTCATGGTATTAAGATCCATGTAATGGTCACACTACGGGGCCTTAGTTAGGTAAAAAATAAAAATGTCTAGACTCCAACTGTAGACCTATTTTTTTTAAAGCAAGCTACATTTATCATGCACAACACTGCTCTTAGCAAATCAGACAGACCTACAGAATCTCACATTGTATCCTGGTTGAAACAATGTATCTTCTTCCATCTTTTTGACATCTCCAAAATTTAGGAGATGGAAGATTTTTTTTCTTTATGCATATTTTATGGCATTATTTTTTCAGGTGTACATCTAGAGAAGAGTGGTCCATGGTTTTTGACTACCCAGTTACATGTGAGTATAGAATAGTGTGGTATAATCTCATAGAATATTCTCTGCACATAGCTGGCAAATCTCTGTGAATTTTCTTTCAAATATCCGTGAACTCTCCTGAACATGTCTTTGTTGCCTTTTGGTGGGGAGATATATAGAATTTAAATTGTGTTTGCTGAGGATGATTCTGGAAATGAAACCAAGGGAAAACAAATCATCTTGTTAATCTTTGGGTGTGCGTGGGAGTTGGAGCAGAGAATAATAAAATTAAGGTTTTCCTGTTCTCTGCTGAAGCTATCATCAGAATCATTCCCCCTTCCTTTCAGGTTAGAGGTTCTCGGTCAGTAATCCTTGAAGGGAACCCTCGTCAGCATGGTGTCCATTGCAGGATAATTTACCTTTCCTGTCTTTTTGGGCTGAAGGCTTTCTCCTCTTCTTGATGTGCATATGATTTTCGGTGTCTATGAAGCCAGAATTGGATTAAAAAGCTTATCCCTCCCCGTCTAATGCAGCAGAGTCAAACCTGAGAGCCAAGAGGTTTTTGTCTTTTTTTTTTTTCCCAAACTGTCGAGCAATCATGCTGACAGGGAAACTTAGACAAGACTGAGTGTCCAAATAATAGTTAACAGCAGCCAAATCCCCTTCTCCCTGGTCCCCAAGATGGGGAGGAGCCATGGTCTCCATGGAGACCTCTCAGCACCTTTGGCTCTGCCTCAGCAGCAGCAGCATCCCTCACTGTGGAAACAGGAGTACAGGGAGGGAGGACTTTGTTCTGGGCCCTGGTTCTCTCAACAAAGTTGTGTGTCTCTACCACAGGCTACTATTGCTGTTCCAGCTGTGGGGAGGGAGAGAAAACACTCTCATGGGGTGCAAGATAGGTTCATTGAGGACTGTTGCCTAACAACAGGAAGGTTTAGATGAATCTGGAGCCTTAATCTAAATCTGGTCCCTGGACCAGCAGCATCAGCATCACCTGGGAGCTAGTTCAAGATGCAGAAACTTCCAGACATCCTGAATCAGAGTCTGTGTTTCCTGAGATGAACAAGGGACTCGAGTGTGCATGGGCAGGAGTTTGAGAAGTGCTGGTCTAGGGTGCACAGGTGCTTGAACTTCAGACTTCGACCACACTGGCGGTGGCAGCCCATCTGCTCCCCAAGGCCCTGCTCCCCCAGGCTTCTCGCACCTTGAATACCAAAAGCATCTATTCTTCTCAGTCCCCAGAGCCTGGGTGGCCTCTGGAAACTTCAGTCCCTTCCCTCACAGCTCTCCATGGGGTCTGTCTAGAAGATCTCCAGAAGCTACCCAGCCTCATGGCCACAGGCTTGGTTCTCTGTCTCCTATCACTAGCCTTTGCGCAATCTCTTTGCTTCCACTCTGGCTCCCTTCCAGTGGACCCTCTACTCTGCAGTCATTCTGATTTTGCTGAAGTTCAAATATGTTCATGTTATTCCTCTGCTTAAAAAATTTGGGAGGCTCCCCATAGCTCTGAAGGAAAGTCCACACTGCCTGGTGGCTTCCAGTTTCCAAGGGTTGTTATTACCCTCCAGCCTTGCCTCATGCAACACCCCAAAGACCCAAACCTACCTGAGTTAGACCATAGGGCACTTTACCTGGTAAGTCATAAGGCTACCTGGCATGCTTACCTTTACATAGAGAGAGAGAGAGAGAGAGAGAGAGAGAAAATGCACATGTGCACACATGACAGGGAGATAGAGGAAAGATGGGAGGGAGAGAAGAAGGGGGAGATGGAGAGATCTCTCTCATCCTGACATTATTTCGATTTTTTCCACTTTATTTTTTATTATTGAGGTGGAATTGACCTAACGCACAATTGATCATTTTTAACCAAACAATGCAGTGGCATTTGGAACTTCCGCCATGTTGGGCAGCCATCCCTCCCCACTCCAGCCATGGCAACCACCGTTCTGTATTCTGTCTTTATAGGTTTATCTGTACTAGATGTTTCCTATACACAGAGTCAAACAGTGTCTGTTCTCCCGTGTCTCCTCTTTTGCTTAGCATTCAGCATCCAGAATCATCCATATTGTGGACATCAGTTCTTCCTTCCTTTTAGGGCTGAATAATACTCCAGTCTCTATGTATTTCCTCAGTTTCGTGGACCCCAGGAAACTTGAACTTACTTCAATGCACGTGGAGAGTAGGTTCTGGCATGTGCCTTCCTGCAACCTCCCATGTCAACTGTTCTTCAGATGACAGTAGAAAGGCAAGAACCAAGAATCAGAGTCCCCCAAAAGGGTACATTGAAGGGATTGAGACTTTGTGCTAAAGATCCTGCATTTCGAGCACAGGAGAATTCCCTCTGACCTCATCCTCTCATGTGGTATGAACTTGGAGCCTCCCCGCCACCCGTGCTGCCTCCTCCTGGGAACAGAAAGTGAGTACAAGCCTGGTCACTAAAGCAAGCGCTGATGCCATCAAGCCAGGGTCAGGTGCTTTAGAAGGAGCAGAAACCCGATAAGGAGCAAAGCAGGAGCTCAGAGGAGCCCACGGGGGTGCAGCTGCTCTGCAGATGTCCTCCCTGATGTTAGCTTATTTCAAGCACTATTTGATGACTGCTACTGAGCACAAGAGCACAAGGGCTGCAGGCTCGTGCTGCTCAGCAGATGTGAGAAGCTGGAAAGGGGGGGGAGACCTGGGTGAGTCAGTTGGTTATGTGTCTGCCTTAGGCTCAGGTCACCATCTCAGGATCCTGGGATCGAGCCCTGCATCAGGGTCCCTGCTCAGTGGGGATTCTGCTTCTCCCTCTCCCTCTGCCCCCCACCCTCTCTCCTGTTCTCTCTCTGTCTTTCTCTCACTCTCACTCAAGTAAGTAAATAAATAAAATCTTAAAAAGAAGAAGAAGAAGAAGAAGAAGAAGAAGAAGAAGAAGAAGAAGCAGCTAGAAAGGAAGAACTGCCCAGTCTCCTGGTATACCAGTACTCCATGGAAATGCAAGCATTCATTTTAAAGCTAAAACTCTGCTGTATTATGAGCCAGAGCATAAGATCTCTGTGTGCATTTCAAGGCAAAAACATAAACTTTAAAATGTCATCTCGCACAGTCATGGGACCCTTTTTATGCTGCATCTCCAGACTCCCAAATAAAGCCAGGTAACCGCAGTAGCCTTCTGTGAGTAGTGTTCGGGGAAATTTGTGTGTCACGCTTGGTGTCATATGAGATGGGGAAAGGTCAGCTATAAAGGGGATGTGGCCAGCAGGAAAGCAGAGCAAAAAGCTACTCACAAACTCCATCAAAGGGTTTTTTTCTAGCAGGTAAAATCATGGCATTCACACAAACATGAACATGAGTCAGAGATTTTACTTAACGTATTTATAAATGAGCGAACCAGTAAGGGGTGAACTGGTTCAGTTAGGGATTTGACTCACAGGATTTGTATTTTCTACAGAACAAACTCTCCTGCACCTCCATGAACAGACAGAGAATGTTTGTATTTCTTTCTTCTAGTCATGTCTTCCTCTTTGGAGTTTTAGAAACCTACTCACAGGCAAGCAAAGGTACAGACAGCTAAGATGGGTGAATGAGATAAGACACCCAAAGCCCATTTAATCATTTCTTGCCCATTTTAATTCCTCACAATTTTTCCTGACAGCATACTTGAATTGATGAAATATCGGACCTGACCATTCATTGTGCCATTAGATTTGGTCTGCCAACAGGTAGGATGCCTGCTGAAGGTCAGAAGACCTTGTGGGGTTGGGACATCCTTAAAAGCAAGAATAATGCCAAATCCACCATCCACTAGGACCCCTCCTACTCCATAGAATTAATAATTCATAAATATTGGGGAGTTACAGAAATATTGAGATTAAAATAGCCTGATATCTGGAAAAATAAAAAGTGCTTGCTTGGTGCCTTGATAGGGAAAGGGATGCATGCTTAAATACCTAATGTTTAAATTTCCCACTCAAATTTTAAAAGAACCACAGTCATGGAACTCCTTTTCACGGAAAGCTTCCCAGTACTCAAGGCCTGTCTATGGTACAGTGACCGAAGTGTGTTTCAGCTCTATTATTAAAATGATAAGGAAAGCAGGCAAGCTTTCATACCCAACCCAGAGATGAGGCTTTAAATGGAAAAATAGTAATTCTTGGACATTCATAGTTGCTAAATGAATTATATAATAATGTGTCTGATAAATAGCATAAGCAGTTTTATTGTATATGTTTATTATAGTATGCCTCTATTATGTAGGAAATAACATGTTATTAAGGATAAAATTTTCATAGTTGTTTAATTGGGTGAAGTCATCATGGCTAGTCAATCCACACAATACAATATTTATGGAAAGTAGCTGATAAAGATGTAATTCCCATTGTAATTTCTTGCCAAACTGTTTAGGTCAATGACATTAAAACCAAACCCACTTAACACTTAAATCACTTTGGCCCATTTAGCTTCATTTTTCTCTTAAAACAAAACAAAACAAAAAACAGTGGTAATATTTTAAATGGCTAAGACCATGCTTATATGTAACAGGTTCCTAGTAAATGTTTATTCTTCCCTTTTTACTTTGCAAATAGAATCAAAATTGAATTAAAGTAGAAATTCAGAGCAGTGAAACACTTTTGGAAATTTTTAGATAGATAATTGCTATTTAGCAATTTTTAGATAGATAATTGATTTTATGTTATACAAAATCTTTCAGAATTTGTCCTTATGTGTTTCTGCACATGTGTGTTTGCTTTTCCACAAAACTATATTCTATTATGTTTCTAATCTAGAAACAAAGGAGAATCATGTGTTGTTTTAGTCAACTAATTCATTGTCCAGTTTTATGAGCTGTCTTTTACTGACAAAGTTGATCAATGTATAACAAGCCAGTCAGGTGTTTTTTTTTAAATAATCCTATCTGCAGGACAGCAGTGCTCCCTTAATTATATTTTCACAATTAGGCAGGCTGCATGTCATTAGTCTCTCTGATAGTATCTGGCGTGTCATCACCTCATTTTCAAGCATGTGTCAGAAGCAAGGCACCCCTTGCCGCCATTCTTCTCTGCCTCACACCTCTGCAAGTGTTGTGGCACTAAGCTGAGGTGTAGATACTGTCTTGCAAAATGCTTTGGGAATAAACACAGGGGCCTCACACAGGATGTAAACAAAGGGAATAAAAAATTGTAGAAGCAGGTCATTGATTGTCCTCCTGTCAGACCCAACCTCGGGGACCGTGGGCTACCTTTTGCTCTGATTCTTTTTGACGTGGCTTCAGAGAATGGGAAAATGCCGTGATTCCTCTGGTCTTGCTTCTCAAAACCAAGACAGTTTTCCTTTAGTCCAATTTCAAAAACATGAAATTGTTTCAAGCGATGCTTGAGCTGTAGTGAGGGAAAATTCTGAGCAATTCTCTACTTAAAAAAAAAAATGGAAAGAAAGAAAGGAAGGAAAGAAAGAAAACAGAAGGAATAAAAAAGTTGAACCTGGAAAAGTCAGCGAGGAAAGGCCAGTGTGAAGCACCCACATGTGACAAAAGCAATTGTTAGTTTTGTTATTTTGGAGTTAAATGTGTTCAAAGAAAATGGACGCAATTTAATGGTGTTCTCCTATAGCTCTAAGTGTGTAAAATTAAGAATCTATTAGAAAAGCTGTTTCACAGAGCGGATATGTATGTAGTAGTTATGTGTAGAATATTGGTGAGAATGGCCACATGGAATTAAGAGAGAATAGGAAGAAATTCACTTATGTTAACGAAGAGAGCAGGACTGATCTTCACTTTTATGGAAGCGTGGTCACCAAAGGTGGTGGTGAGCCATAGGCTCACAGGCAGAAGAGAGGGCTTTCTTGTTCGTCTCATGGGAGTTGTGTGGCTCTAATAATAATTAGAGTGACTTCAGCGACTTCTGAGATTTCTTGTTTCCTGCTCAACTGGGGACCAGGAATGGACACACTGGGGTGAGGGCACAGCTTTGTATCAGTAATCAGGGCAATGGCTCCTGGTTCTGGCTGTTATTCATTTGTTGGCAGCTTCATGGCTGCTCAGTTTCCTCTCTCATCTGCCTCCCTCCGAGGAACCTGATTCCCATCATGCAGCCTCTCGGGGTAGTCAGTTTTGGTGACCCCAAGCCCCAATTCTAAAGAAGTGACATGAGTTAGGATAGTGCTTCTTATTGTCATGATTTACTGTTTGCACTACTGAACGTGGTTCTGGTTCTATTGCACATTTTTTAAAATGGAAGAAAATCATACTCTTGTAGTTTCGTTGGATTACTTTGGGCATTTTCACCAATACCAAATAATATTGGATATTTGAGTGTTTTTCCGTGTTCCTGAGCAAGACTTTGTTAAAAGTGAATTTGATAGCTTGAAAATAATTTCTTTTTTTCCCTTGGTGAACAGACATTTTAATTCTTTTCCAAATCCATGTATGTGGTAGGTTGAGTAAAACATTTTCCAATGGTATTAGAGGAAAAATATACAAATATTACTATCTAGAATGTTCTCTGTCCTAGAACCGATATCATCTTCAAGGTCCAGTTATCCAAAGTCTTTGTGGGGATTAGTGGTGGCCTTCCTAGTGTACACACCTCTGTATGCATTGCTGTAAATTTTTGCCCTCAAACTATACAGCACATTGTTCTGGAATAATAATTCAGTGTAGCCCTGGACCCTACCTTAGTTGTTTTCAGCAACAACAGTGCCAAATTCCTGCCATCAAAATCATACGTATTATATAACCAGACATGTTTTAGTATGGGATATATGAGAGAGAAAGAATTTCTCCAACAGCTCAAAATGCATCTTTTTTAAAAGATTTTATTCATTTATTTGATAGACAGAGATTACAAGTAGTCAGAGAGGCAGACAGATAGAGAGGAGGAAGCAGGCTCCCCGCTGAGCAGAGAGCCTGATGTGGGGCTCGATCCCAGGACCGTGAGACCATGACCTGAGCCGAAGGCAGAAGCTTTAACCCACTGAGCCACCCAGGCGCCCCCAAAATGCATCTTCTTAAAACATTACTCAGCCATCAGAAAGGATGAATACCCAACTTTTGCATCAGCATGGATGGGACTGGAGGAGATTATGCTGAGTGAAATAAGTCAAGCAGAGAAAGTCAGTTATCATATGGTTTCACGGAGCATAAGGAATAACACGGAGGACATTAGGAAAAAGGAAAAATGAAGAGGGGGAAACCAGTGGGGAAGATGAAGCATGAGAAACTATGGACTCCAGGAGACAAACAAAGAGTTTTAGAAGGGAGGGGAGGTGACGGGATGGGTGAGCCTGGTGGTGGGTATTAAGGAGGGCATGGGTTGCATGGAGCACTGGGTGTTATACGCAAACAATGAATCGTGGAACACTGCATCAAAACTAATGATGAACTGTGTGGGGACTAACATGACACAATAAAATAAAAAAAAAAAAAAGAAAGAAAAGAAATACCAGGCATCCTGACAAAAATTTGTCAATCCCCCAAAATATATATGGCATGGGAAGTTTTGTGATAAAAATATGCATTGGATTTTATGGTTTTCACTAAGTTAATTTAAAAAAAAATTGTTGCTTCCAATCAAATAAAACATGTACTATTTAAAAAACAAAACAAAACAAATTTCCATTGCAGTGTAGTTGACATACAATGTTATATTAGTTTCAGATGTGCAACATAGTGATTTGGTAGTCTATACATTATGCTACACTCACCATGATAAGTATCATCACCATCTGTCACCATACAACGTTATTACAGTATTACTGACTATAGTCCTATGCAATATTTTTCATCCCCATGATTTATCTATTTTATAGCTGGAAGTTTGTACCTCTTACTCTCCCTTTACCCATTTAATCCCCCAGGCCCCCACCCCTCTGGCAACCACCAGTCTGTTGTCCATATTTATGAGTCTGTTTCAGTTTTTTTTTATTTATTTGTTTTGTTTTTCATACTCCACATATAAATGAAATTATACGCTGTCTTTTTCTGTCTGACTTACTCAGCATAATGCCCTCTGGGTCCATCTACATTGTTGCAAATGGCAAGCTCTCATTTTTTCTTTTTTATGGCTGAGTAATATTCCATTATATATACCACATCTTCTTTATGCATTCCTCCATCAGTGGATATTTATTGGGTTGCATCCATATCTTAGCTAATTTAAATAATGCTGCAATAAACACAGGGGTGCCTATGTCTTTTCAAATCAGTGCTCCTGATTTCTTCTGATAATTACCCAGTAGGGGAATTACTGAGTCATATAGTGTTTCTATTTTACTTTTTTGAGGAACATCCATACTGTTTTCTGTATATCTGGTTTCATCATGGAAAATCTGGGGGGACAATAGTAGAACCCAGACACTTATTGAGAGAATAACACGCAGCACAGGGAGTAGTGCCTAGAAGGAGTTCCATTACTATGTGTTATGTTGTTGTATTTAGTGGAAGTGATGGTAAAATAGTAATAATCAGTGTTGTTAGATATATAGTTTTTGTTCAAAATCTCAGTTTAAATTATAAATCTGAAATTATAAATCTGCCTTATTGCCATGAATTGACTTTTTGAGATGTTCTAAATATTTTGAAGGTTGTATGTATCAAAGAAATGGCCATAATTTTAGGATGAAAGGACATTTTTTGTAATTCACTCATTTAGTTGGCACATAAAAAGTAAAACAAGTACAACTGCTATGGAAAACTATCAGTGTCATATAAAGCTGGTCGTTCTGACTTCTGACAAAGCCATTCCCCATCCAAGTACGTCCCTAATAGAAATACTCACTTGTGTTCACCAGGCACAGGGACTAGAATGTTCTTAGCTGTATTCTTCATAAGACCCCCAAACAGGAAGCCACCTGATTTCCCCAAAGAGCTGAATGGAGAGGAATCAAGGCATGTTCACACAATACGTAATACTTAACAAAGAAACAGGGATGAGTGGCCACTAACTAACTACACACAGCATGGATGAATCTCAAAAGGGCAATGTTGAGTGAAGGAAGCAGGACACCAAAGGATATGTACTATTTTTACTATATGTTCTATTTGTATAAAGTTCAAAAATAGGCAAAACTAACCTATGTTGGGACGCCTGGGTGGCTCAGTTGGTTAAGCAGCTGCCTTCGGCTCAGGTCACGATCCCAGCGTCCTGGGATCGAGTCCCACATCGGGCTCCTTGCTCGGCAGGGAGCCTGCTTCTCCCTCTGCCTCTGCCACTCTGTCTGCCTGTGCTCACTCTCTCTCTCTCCCTCTCTCTCTGACAAATAAATTAAAAAAAAATAAAAATAAAAAACAAAAACAAAAACAAAAAAAAAAACCTAACCTATGTTTTTAGAAGTCAGGAAATGGGTTACCTTGGAGAGTGATCACCACAAATGCATAAGGTTGGAGGAGGGGGTCCTCAGGAGTGCTGGTCATTACTGCTTCTTGACTTAAGTATTTCTCACATGGGGGGGGGTCAGTTAGTGAAAATTCAATTGAACTCCTCACTTACAATAAATGTATCCTTTAAGTATACTACATTTTACTAGCAAGTTTAAAAAATAATACAGAAAAATATCAATGTAGAAAATGTATCATTTGTATCTTTTAAAATATTGAATATAGGGCTGCCTGGGCGGCTCAGTTGGTTAAGTGTCTGAGGCCTGATCTCAGGGTTGTAAGTTCAAGTCCCACATTAGGCTCCATGCAAAACTAAAAAAATGTAGAAAAATACTGAATACAGTTTTAACAGTTTAAATGGAAATATGTTTGGATTTTAAATTAATTATACAATTTTGATAAAATTCTAACATAGTTACACATTTGTGCTCTAACTGAACACACTAAGTATGGTGGGTTATCATTTCCTTCCAAAACAGAGGAAAGTGAAACATTAAGTTTTGAATGCTCCTTCTAATGGATAAGTTTGTTGGAAAGGACGTAAGTACATATGGTAGAAATAATCCTAGGCCATTCATAGGCATTAACGAAAATTAAACATTCCTTTGGAATTCCAGTGGTAAACATCAGAGGAGGTACAAAGTTCTGTTGCAAAGAAAACTAGCAGATAAATACCATTTTAGCCATTATCAAGTTTTGTTTTGTTTTTTAACTTTCTTCGCCCCTTTCCCCTTCCCCTCCCCCTCATCACCCCCAACCCCCTCTCTTCCTCCTCCTTGTATTGGATCCCTTTTTTTCCCCATTCCTTTTTTGTTTTAACTTTCATTAATTCATTAGTTCAGGTTGGAGCTTTTCACATGGCAGCCTGTGAATTATTTTATTTTTTTAGACTGTTAAGTGAAAGGAATTTTTTTCATATTCCTTTTAATTTGTATGTGTCAATGAGGTTTGAATATATACGTGTATATATTTTGATATATTTTATACATATATGTATTTTACATTCAGTTAGCCAACACATAGCACATCATTAGATCCTGATGTAGTGTTTGACGATTCACTAGTTGCAATGAAAATATATTGCTTTTTGATTTGAACTTAAAGATAATATATTTATAAGTAAATAAATAAATAAACAAACGAACAAATATGGGTTTTTGAGGTCCAGGTTTGTCAAAGCTCTGGACCCTGATGCAGGTGAGGAGGTGAACTTTCTCGCCGCCTGCTCTGAACTTCCCGTCAAGTTTGCTTCCCCGTTCATCGTTAATTGATTGTCTAGATCTGACCTCTGTAAACACTTAAAAGCTCTTTGGTCAGTTAGTCCACACACAGTGTAGCTGACAAAGTTGTGAGTAAACTCTATTTAACCCCACATTTTATTAAGTGTTACAATCATCATTACTATCTTCATCAATATCATCGTTCTACATTGATTACTCTGTGCCAGGCACTTAGCTAGGCATTTTGGATGCATTTTCTAAATACTTAAGCGGGGACACCTGGGTGGCTCAGTCGGTTAAGTGGTTGCCTTAGGCTCAGGTCATGATCCCGGGGTCCTGGGATCGAGCCCCGCATCAGGCTCCTGCTCAGTGGGAAGCCTGCTTCTCCCTCTCCCACTCCCTCTGCTTGTGTTCTCTTTCTTGCTGTGTCTCTCTCTATCAAATAAATAAAAATCTTTTTAAAAAAATGGTCCAGCTTCATATGCTGATGTTCATACTCAGAGTCGACTGCTTTTCCCATACTCTATTGTTTTTCTAAAATTTATTAATGTATCTTGACTAAGTTCCTTCTACTGGGGACACTTCAGTAGAAATAGAAAGAAGTCCCAGAGCCAGTTCCTTCTCCGCATGAGGTTCCTCGTCCAGTCGGGCATTGAAACAGCATTTCCACAGAGGTAAAGCCTGATCTGGAACAAAGCAGCCTATGGTGTTGGGTGATTAACAATGAAGAGTGGGACTATACCACAAAATCAAGAATGGATGAAAAACCCAGGAAACTTGCAACTCCCCAGATTGAATGGGCAGCTGTATGTATGTAAAGGCATCCGTTAATGAACACGGCGATGATGCACTTGAGGGTAACGTGATCCAAATAGTAAGTGGAGTAGCAAGAAGGCAAGAGAAGGAGCTTCTGACTCGCACCCGTGATCACAAGTCCTATGCTAAGCGGAGCTTTCCCTGCCATGTTTAATTAAGAGTGTTCAAGGGAAGGATCAGCTTGCTGGGCCAGTCAGCCCTCAAAGATGCAATGCCCCCCCTCGCGTCCTCCTGAAGGACGCTGGTCTGAATGTTAAGACCTAAGTCAGAGCCGAGTTGGAAGGTTTAAACACAGAGTGAACTCAGAAGCGTCCCAGAAGGGCTGACGGCAGTGCTCACACCCTAAGACAGGAAGCAGGTCATTAATTGTGCATGGCCTGCTGGAGGAGGGATGCAGAGCGCCTCCCTGCTGCGGGTGTTTCTAGAACTTTCAGGGGCTCCTCAGAACCCAGGGCGGGTGAGGTAACCGAAGCCCTCTTCTCTTTGGGGTGATGGGCATTTTTTTCTCTGTGGCAATGCAGATTTTCAGACGCCCTTAAGAGTCTGCAGAGAGAAGCTGGAGGCAGCTCGGCCAGGGTCCTGATGACCCGCCAGCACTGGGGGTTTGCAGGCCTTGCTGGTGGGAGGGGGTCTTCTTGCAGGGACCCTCAGTGGACGTGTCAAGAGGCACTTCTCCCTCTGTCTCTGTGGACTCGGACCCCCTTGACACGCACGCATGCACATGCGCGCGCGCGCACACACACACACACACACACACAACACACACATCATTCTGGCTGCACGAGCCTTAAGGTCATCATTATTTATTACGTCTGGGGGAGTGCTACCAACCCCCGTGACAACTGTGATTAATGATAATGTGCAAACCTGAGGTAATTTGCTGACATATTAGATCTTTGTGAGGCACCAGAATGGGAGCCGCATTTTTCAAGCGCTGCTCGGCCAGAGCCCCAGGGGCTGCGCTGGCTCCCAGTGGAAAGGGGAGGAGGTGGTGGCTCCCATGACTGCTGCTCCGTTTTTAGCCATTTTATGTTTGTTTATAACTGTTTGTTCATATTTGGGATGAACAAAAGTAAGCATTGTCTACTAAAAAAAAGTTAGAAAACAATGGGATGGAAAACAATGGGATGGTATCCGCCACCTAGAAAGATATGAAGGGAACCCTCAGACTGTTCTCTAGAATCTTCTAGACCTTTGTGTGTATGTCTGCTTTGATGAGCGTCGATGTGTGTGTGCTCAGGCCACCATAACGAAGGACCACAGACGGGGCCTGAAACAATAGAAACGTACTTGCCCACAGTTCTGGGGGCCAGAAGCCCCTAGTCCAGGTGTCTGCAGGGCTGGTTTCTCCGGAGGCCTCTCTACTTGGCTCGTAGACACCCCTTCTCCCTGTATCCTCACATGGTCGTCCCTCTGTGAGTGTCTGTGTCCTAACGTCCTCTTCTTAGAAGGACACTGGTCCTTGGATTAGGGCCCACACCAGGGACCTTGTTTTAATCACCTCTTTCAAGACCCTATTTCCAAATACAGTCGCATTCTGAGGTAGTGGGAATTAGGGCTTCAACATAAAATTTGGGGTCATACAATTCAGCCCATCACCTGAAAGAGTTGTCTGAGAGTCCACATGTGATCTGCATATCGGAGACCCCGCCTCACTTCTGGGCCCTCGTTCAGGTCAGGTTTTACCTCCAGCTTATTGCTTAGTTGGTCTGCTTGGTTGTCAGAGGACGTCTTACTCAACCCCCACCCCCTTTCCTCAGTCATGGTGGGAGATCCTCAGTAAGTTTCACAGCGAATCCCAATATTTGTCTCATTATATTCAAATTGCACATTTGATAGAATCTTAATCACCGGTAGTGCTGCAAGAACACGCCTCTCTGATGTGAGCACAGGTCCTTCTGTGTGTCTGTGTCTGTTGGCTGACGACTTCCCATCCGTGAACTGAGCTTAGCTGGTGTTCTTGCCAGCTGGGAAACTGAGTGACTATGGCTGCTATATAAGCAGTCTCTGCCAGTTTGGTGAATGGTCCCTTTGTTCCCCCAGAACGACGCTGATACTTCTGTTCACATAAATTAGTTCCCCATATGCATGGTCTGGTTGGCTGGGAAATAGGCTCATAGCCCACTGTGAGGGCTGACCGGTGTGACCTTTGCAACAAAAATACCAGATTCACTGCTGTGTTTGTGCTAATAAGCATTGGGAAGCTGGGCACTCCCCCTTCTCATTTGTCCCTTCCCAGGGGCGTACATTAGCCTGCACCCAGCTTCTGCCTCCTGCACACAGCTGGGGTTCTAGACGGGGACAGGATAGGAGGCATAGCATGTAATTGTTTTGAGAAATGAGGCCTAGGGGCTCCTTTTTTTTTTTTATTCAAAAACACATCAACACATGAAAATTAACCATCTCTCAAATAAACCACCCCTTCCAAACAGACTAATGAGTGAAACCCAATCCACTATTCTTGTGTCTGACTTGGAACTGTCTTCCAGTTCCCACAGACCCGGTATTTCAAAATCCAAGATAAAATTATTTCAAAATGAAGTTCTACCATTCTTTTTTTTTTTCTATTTGAGATGCAATATGTCCAATACAACAAGAGATGTGCGTCTCTCCAGTTAACTAAAACATATTGATGCAAATCAGACCTGATACCCTGATAGCTTAAAAGATGATGATTTCCCAAAAGTTTCCTGTAGTTCAAAAACTGATTTACTTCAGGATTGCTTTAAATAGCTCTTCGTGAATGCAAAATATGATTCAATGTGAAACAAATTCACACCCTTCTCCTCAGAAACATATGTTTTGAAACACGATGTAATCTTGTGTTCTAAATCTCAGAACAGAAGAGTACTGCGTCCCCATATTTATGCACAGACACACTCACTTCCTTGACACCATCTGAGTGACATCACGGCACGAAAAGCTGCCCCAGAGAGTTAGGGTCAGAAAAGCGAGTTCTCATCCAGCTTCATCCCCGGACCGCAGGTTGTGGGGTGACTTGGACGGTCTTTGCTCCTCTGGGTTTTCCCTGTTGGTGAAATGATGGCAGGTCGCTTCTCTCTCTAAGCCAGGATCTGGTGGGAGGGTAGATTTGCAGGGCTGTGGGGCCAGGTTACCTGGAAGCTAAGCTGCGTGTCCGGGGGCAGCTGGAGTGCACGATCTCAGTGTCTCCATCGAAAGAGTAAGAAAAAACAGCACGCAGTTCTTCTGTTTGTTTTAATGATTTAATCCCCGTAAAGCCCTTGGATCAGGACTGGGACCCTGGTCATACACAGTCGCCATGTGGTTGTTTCACCAACACTGGGTTAAAAATCACGGCAGCTGAGATCTGCCACTCACTAGCCAGTGGCAAGAGGGCAGACTGTCCTCAGTTGTGTCACAGGGAGTGGCTCCTGGCCCTGACCTCATTAAGTCAGCTGGTCCCTGCTTGTGGCACAGAGTGGTTTTGCAGCATTGACAGGAGCTCCGGTCTCTGGCACATGAAATAAACTAGCTTTTGGGCACATAAGGTCAGAATTTCAGCAAGGAGCTCCAATTGCTGGGGTAATTTGCCGCTAATTGGTCAGAGTTCGTGTGGATTTAGCTAAACCTCTGAAAAGAAAGTTGCCATTTATAGGTCTTTACCAATTATGTTTTAACCCCTCTGATGCATCAAAAGGAAAAAATACCAGAAATGAAACGGCGAGATAAAATCGAATATGACAACCGGAGTCTAGGGAAGGAAAACCGTGGAATGTCCGTAATGAAAGCAGAGTTGCTAAACAAAATCAAAATAATTCATAATGATTTTTCTTACCTCTGCGGCGTTCTGAGGCTGCTCATTTAAGATTATGAACTTTTTGTTGGCCTCGAATGAATCCTAGCAATTAAAAGAGAACCGAAACTCCTCAGGCCGTGACTTGGAGGAACCATAGTGCTCAAACTGTGCGACCCCTAAGAAGGGTCGACAGGACCCTGACAGGCAGGGCCAAATTGGGGTTGACCCTGATGGAGACCAGGGAGCAGAAGGCTCTGGGATCCTGACAGTCACCTTCACTCAGGGAGTTGACTCTGCCCCCGGAGTAAGCACCATACGGTGCCTGGGGCTTTGGCGGGGACATAACTGTAAGCCTACCCCCAGCATAAACTGTAGAGTTCAGGGCTCTCAGACATTCGGCTCCATGTTGTTGTTTTTCTGATGAGGCAGAAACAGGGACTTCATGGGCCGGTAGAGCCCTGGAGTTTTGTCATAGTTGTTAAACTCTCACTGGTTGGAAAGCTCTCTGTACCGCTTTAAGTGACAAAGCAGCTAAATCTGAAATAAATAAAATATACCGGTTTCATTATTTTATTCATTGCAACATTTATATTAATTCTGTCATTTTTAGGTAAAAAACAAACAAAAAACAAAGGTAGATGCACTGCAAAACATTTAGAAACAGGAATGATGATTAAACAGTGAGGGACTCCTACCATCCTGTTTCTCAGAAATGAACATTTTCAGACGTGTTGGAGTAAATTTATCCAGGTTTCTTCCTATGATAATATGTGAGATTACATTATTATACAACATTTACTTTTCCTACAGAACCTATTAAAACACTTTTCCATAGAGTACATACCCCTCACTGGTGGTTTTTTTTTTCCTTGTTTTTTTAAAGTATTTATTTTTCAATCTATTTTTAAAAGTTTTTAGGGGCACCTCAGTGGCTCAGTCGTTGGGTATCTGCCTTCAGCTCAGGTCATGATCGCTGGGTCCTGGGATCAAGCCCCACATCAGGCTCCCTACTTGGTGGGGAATCTGCTTCTCCCTCTCCCACTCCCACTGCTTGTGTTCTCTCTCTCACTGTCTCTCTCTCTGTGTCAAATAAATAAATAGAATCTTTTAATAGATTTTATTCATTCATTCATTTCAAGCATGAACAGCTCTCTGAGGGGCAGAGGGAGAGAATCCCAAGCAGATTCCTTGCTGAGCCCAGAACCCCAGGTGGGGCTTGATCCCACGACCACGAGATCATGACTTGAGCTGCAATCAGGGGTCGCCTGCTGAACCGCCTGAGCCACCCAGGCACACTTCACTGGTATCTTCTGAATTAGACACTACATGCAAATAATTGCTGTGTCACCCCATTATAAAGAGCTCATATACAGCATCCCCCCATTTTTGTCCATAGAGGCCACCACTGTCACTGCTTCTAGTATTTTAAAATGTTTTAGCCAGTGCATCATAGGCATGGACATTTTTTTTGTATTGAAGTTTTAATTTAATTTAATTTTTTCAGTGTTCCAGAATTCATTATTTATGCACTATACCCAGTGCTCCATGTAATATGTGCCCTCCATAATACCCACCACCAGGCTCACCCAAACCCCCACCTTGCTCCCTTCCAAAACCCTCAGTTTGTCTCAGAGTCCACAGTCTCTCATGGTTCGTCTCCCCCTCCAATTTTCCCCAATTCACTTTTCTTTTCCTTCACCCACTGTCCTCCGTGTTATTCCTTATGCTCCACAAGTAAGTGAAATCATATGATAATTGACTCTCTCTGCTTGACTTATTTCACTCGGCATAATCTCTTCCAGTCCGGTCCATGTTGATACAAAAGTTGCGTATTCCTCCTTTCTGATGGAGACATAATACTCCATAGTGTATATTATTAACGAAGGAGGCAGGTCGTGCTCCCTGCTTTGCCCAGTGATGACTTCCACGCTCCAGAGCACACCTGGTCAGATCTGGCAAGTAGATGATCAGTCAGGCTTGTTTCCCCCACAGAGGGATCTTCTGGCACCCCCACTGGCTTCCCATCTGAGCTGCTCTCCCTGGGCAGCCCGGCCAGCGTCTGCCTATGTTCTCCCCACCTCCCCCAAAGCTGCTTCCCCATTTCCTAAGTCCTGCCTCTTCATCCGCTGTCTCTCTCTCTCCTTTCACTGTGGCACAACTTCCAACCAGTCATTTCCAAGAAAGGGTGCATGAGAAGTGCATTTTGAAGAACTGCTGTTTGCAAAAAGACTTTAAGTTCGAAAATACTTTTTCTCTCAGAAATGCAAAATCATTTTTATATGAACTCATTTCCCCATGGTCTTTTAGCTTCCAGGGTAGTTGCCATTCTGATTCCTGACCTTTGGGTGTAAATTCGTTTTCTTTTTTTCTCTCTGGAGACATCTAGGCCCTTCCTTCCTTCCCTGACGTCCCATGATGTTACCAGCATGTGTCTGGTTCCTCCTTTGTCTCATCCGTGGGGCTGGTCTTCGAGTGGGCTCTCGTGGGCCCAAGCTCCTGTCCCTCACGGTGGGGCAACTGCCTTGTATGGCCTCTTCGGTGATTCCCTACCCGCTCCTTCCACCTTCCGTCATGCTGGGACTCCTGTCTTCCAGAGGTCAGACCTTTGGGATGGAGATGATGACATTTTAAGTCTTCATTCTCTTGCTGTCCAGATTTTATTGTCATAGTGGTTTGATATCCCACACATTTCTTCCAACTTCTCCTTGTTGTTATATGAACTCAAGAAAATTCCCCACTCAGCTTTTAACGATCCCCAAATTCTGTTTCTGCTTATAGGCTAGAGAACACACCTTTAGGCTCCCGAGTGGGTGGGAAAGGACAAGGAAGGAGGACCTGGAGATTTCCAGGCAGCGTCTCCTGGGTGAGCCCTCCTCACTTCACATCTCAGAAGAATCTGGTGTCTTGGACTCCTGAGGCATTCCAGGGTTCTGTGTGGGTGAAGAAACGGCTCCTCAGAGAAGCTTCCACCCACCCCCCATCCTTCCAGGTGCACACCCGCTGCCCTTCCATCTACTTCTGGCCCCAGAGCGTGGACCTAGTGTGTGTGGACCTTTCACTCACCTCTGCAGAACCCTATGTCTCTGCCATGGGATGCCCTCCCTTCCTCTTCATCTCCTTACCCTCCTGTGGCTCTCCCTCCCTGCCTCCCCCACACAAAGGAATTGCATTTCTTTGAAAACTACTTTCTCATAATCTATGAATTTCACTCACCACAAGTATGTACAAGAGCGTTGCCTCCGCTCTTTGCTTCCCAGATGGAAGGACTCATCATCTCCCGTTTGATAGGTAAATTCATTTCATCAAATCGTCATCACTCGAACATCTGAATAGGGCCCCCGACAGGTGCCTGTTTCTGAAAATAGAGTATTCACTCTTTCACATAAAGTAGTCATGTGGCAGTTTCTACAGATGTAGACAGCATATCCTATAATTTTAAGCAAACTTATGGATAAAGAGCAATTAAATATTCGTTCCTTTATGGATTAAATCTGTTCCTGTGTATGTACGCGTGTGCAAGGAGGACACGGCGTGTTGGGGTTAGGAAACAAAGAAAAATCATTTAAAAATTTTTGAGGCCTCTGTGTCAGTAACAGCTTATGTTTAAATTTGATGACTATTTCTACAAATTTCCTTTATTTTCTTAATTCTTTAAATTATAAGTCAAGCACTAATAACCAAAATATGGGAGCCCTCTGGTGGTGGTTGTGGTGAAAACACCTTCAGAAACAGACCAACAGATATTTATCCTGAGGCTTAAATACTAGATGTATGCGATCTAGTTCTTTTAAAGTTCCTGAAAATGTAGGAAAAAATTAAACAAAAAGTGAACAAAGTTAACTAAAACTTTTGAACATAACTGCATTGGGAAAAAATATTTTTTTTATAATTTTTATTTTTTATAAACAAATTTTTATCCCCAGGGGTACAGGTCTGTGAATCACCAGGTTTACACACTTCACAGCACTAACCATAGCACATACCCTCCCCAATGTCCATTACCCCACCCCCCTTTTCCAACCCCCTCCCCCCAGCAACCCTCAGTTTGTTTTGTGAGATTAAGAGTCACTTATGGTTTGTCTCCCTCCCAATCCCATCTTGTTTCTTTTCTTCTTTTTCTACCCCCCAGTCCCCCATGTTGCCTCTCCACTTCCTCATATCAGGGATATCATATGATAGTTGGGGAAAAAATATTTTTAAAGACGATGATCATCTAAATTCAATCAAGTTCTTCTGGGCATTCCTGGAAGCCAACAGAAATCAAGCCTATGTGCTGGGTCGCAGAGGAGCCCCACTCTCAGCAGTGCGAAGGCCTTTGAGATGGCCTCAAAGAAGTTACTACTGCCTGGCCTTGAAGGGAGCGAGGGAATGTTAGCTGGAGTAAAGAGGAGTTGTGTTACTTATCCGCTGGGGTCGCAAGGGACATATTGGCCCGCTGACTCCACTCCTCACCTGGCAGGTGAAGGCAGAAGTAGAAGCTGAGTGAGGGGAAGCAGTTTCAGGTCCATATAAGGAAGAAATTCCTATTAAAAACAGTAATAATGAAACAATAATGACATAGTAAATAATGAATAGAACAAAAAAATGTAAATGGGCTGCCTTGGGAATTAGTGAGTTCCTGATCACTGTGAGTATTCAAGCAGAGGATGGAGGCCTGCTTGTCAGAGCTTCCAGGGATTATCCTGGACTCCGAGACCCCTTCTGACCCTCCAACCCCAGGACCACATTAGTTAATAATCAACAGCCACATGTGGGAGAAGCTGAAGCACTGGAGGCTTTCGGTTTAAATCAGAGTTTCGGGAAATGGAAGAAGTTATCCGTGCATGAGGTGGGCCTCAGCAGGGGTGAACGTCACTTGTCTTCAGTTCCAGGAGCGTAGATGTATCCTGGCTCTGTGTTGCTGTATTTCTGAAAGGGTAACCGCACACATCACTCCTGATCTCTGGGAACTCTCCAGCCGCACAGGAGCCATGAATTTAGAATCACAGATGGGATCGTGCATATGTCTGTGGGATGCTGGCATTTC
This sequence comes from Mellivora capensis, assembly GCA_004024625.1. Taxonomy (NCBI): domain Eukaryota; kingdom Metazoa; phylum Chordata; class Mammalia; order Carnivora; family Mustelidae; genus Mellivora; species Mellivora capensis. The sequence goes on from PISX010012766.1 coordinate 39,769, forward strand.
TTTCCAAGCAACAGTTCTACTTGCACTGCACTCCTTGTGACCACATCTGCATATTTCACAGCCTTTTTGAGATCCTCATAGGCATGATTCTGTCACCCAAAACAGCAAGCATAGGCTCCTTTTTTTATTTTTATGCTTTCAAAAACAAACAGACCTTAGAATTTCACAAGCTTGCAGAAAATATTTTTCAACAAATGTGTTTATAATCCAACAAGTTGGTACAGCAAGGGGTCATTGTTCCTTCCTTAAACTATCTCAAGAGTTAGCTGTAATGGCCTTTGAAGAGAGAACATAATTTTATTCTCTAGTAGGGGGATGTGTGAACTCAACTCATCATTTTAATTGGACACGGTTTCTGATGTTAATCTATATCAATTTGAACAGCTTATTTTGCTGATACCTACCCTCCACGTTGAATCATCCCAGTTCAGTTGGTCTGAGGTGCAACGAGGGCGTTGAGAATTCATCCAAAGCCCACAGTGATTCCAATGTCCTGTGAAGTTTGGGAGCCAGGGCTCAGGCTAAACCAACAGCTGCCTTGAGTCAGTGGTGCTCCAACGTCCACCCCATCCAAATTACTCCGAGGACTTGTTAAACCACATTATTGGTTTTCACTTTTAGAGTTCTGATTGCAGGCATCTGATGAGGGGTCCAAGAATTTGCACGTGTAACCCGTTCTTGGGTGACCCCACTGCTGCTGGTCTGGGGACCGCACCTTGAGAACCAAGCACTGTGCCTGGCTCATAGGAGCCCATGTGTGCGGTTCCAGGTGGCCTGGCTGGAGACTCACATACGTCCTGCATGAAATCTCATAGAAAGTCACAGGAAGGGACTTCCCAGAGGGGAGAAGTGGGTTTGAATCCCATCTGCCCCCACCATCTTCTTATCTCCTGTGGTCATTCTTCTGTTCTTCTCCACTATATTAACTCCCTGTTGCTTTAAGAAATAAGCATAAATCTCAGAAGCTCAAGACAACACAGAGTTATCCTCTCACAGTTGTGGACGAGAGCTAGCTGAGTCTCAGCGGGCCAGAATCACGGAGATGGCAGGGCTGTGTTTCCTTCTGGAGGCTCCGGAGGAAAATCAGTTTCCTTGCCTTTTGCAGCTTCTACAGACCACCTGCATTCCTTGGTTCACGGCCGCCTCCGTCTTCAGACCCAGCTGTGCTGGTAAGGTCTTCCTAACTTCACACCATCCTGACACCGACGTTTCCTCTCCCTTCCACTTGCGATCACACCGGGTGAACTGGGATGATCCAGAATAACCTTCCTCCTTTAAGATCAGCTGACTGGGTCACAGGTTCTGGGGTTAGTGCATGAACACCTTCGGGAACCTTTATCACACTGTCTCCCCTGTGCTGTGGATGCCCGATGACAGAGACAGATGCTTTAGTGTGAAACCAGCTGAAACCAGGGGCCTGTGACCTGGGGCAGGCTATCGAGTTTCTCTAAATGTACGGAAGTCAAAGAATTAAAGTGCTTACCTCACAATATGAGACGCTGTTAAATATATGGATGTTTAATTAGATGGCAGATGGAGAGATAGAGATAGATATGCGATGCTGGCAAAGGGATGTTAGAAAACCTTAGCTGTTCTTACTTTTGTAATCATCGTCATCATTTTTATTAAGAGTTCTACATCTTTCCTGCTGTCACCTAGGTCCCCACGTCGTGGGCAGATACTATTACCAGTTCTTGAGGGATTCATTCAGAGATGTTTATGCATTTACAAACCTGTGCAGATGCCTAATTTACTTGCACATGTGGTAGACCAGAAGGAACTTTTCTGAATAATAATTTGGTTAATGTCCCCTCCCTCACTTTTTAAAGAGCTGCAAAGTTTCTAGTTCCTGAATGTGCTTCAGTTTACCCAGCCAGTCCTTTATGGACAAACATGGAGTGTTGTTTAGTTCTTTGCAATTAGGGATTGGGCTGGAGCTAATATTCTTATAAATGAACCAGTCTGTACATGATCCATATACCTGTTATATGAATTCCTGGAAGTGAACCTTCTGAGTCAAAGGTAATCATGTGTATTTTAAAATCTGAGACACCTGTCTCTCTACGTACCTACCTATCTTGCCAAACATGGCTCTCGAGAGCTCTTATCCATTTTTGTTCCCAGCAGCACAGTGCGTGTGTGCGTGTGCGTGCGTGTGCATGTGTGCATGTGCGTGCGTGTGCGTGTGTGTGTGTGTGTCTACACATTCTGGGCTGGCTTATATCATGAGGGATCTTTATTTCCCTGTGACAGGTGAAAACAATACCATGCACTGCATCAACATCACTCATTACGAGTGAATCAAGCATCTTTTCATATATTCTTTTGCATGCATATAGTTTTTTAAATTAACCATCAATTTATGTCCCTCCTCCCCGTTTCCTTTGACTGTCGGATTGCTTTCCTTAATGGTTAAGTGATGGGATTTCATCACAGTTCAGGAACTATCTTTTTTCCATGATATGGATTACAAAAATTTTTCTCACTTTGTTCGCTTCTCATTTTTGCCTTAAGGAAGTATTTGATTTTGTATCATACTTAGAAAGATGTTTCCTATCTTACGTTATATCCGACAAAGGTTTCTTAGTCTTCCTCTAATAATTACATTATTTTGTGTTGTTTAAATCTCCAAAACTTGTTTTGATTCAATGAGTTAAAGTAGGGATATGGATTCAGTTTTTTGTTTTGTTTTGTTTTGTTTTGTTTCTGGAAAAAAAAAAATGGGACCTCAAGAATATGTATTGAATGATTGTTTTCTTTCTAAGGATAGACAACACCATTTTTATCACATGCTACTATATATATATATTTTTTTCCTGGTCTCCCCTTGTTTTCCCCCATGCTTCTGTCTACTCATGCACCTGGCTACAGCCTCAAAATGCATTTGAATATCTGGCAGAACTACTTCTGCCTTATTTACTAATTTTTTGAGGGTTTTTTCCCCCCGGCTGTTTTTGCATGATTGCTTTAAAATCAGATTATCTATCTATCTGGGAAAAAATGCATTTGGTATTTCATGAGTGTGGCCTGAAATGTATAGATTAATTCAAGAATTGCCCTTCTCAGGGTATCGTGTTCTCATCTTAAATAGGGTCTGCCATTCCACTTATCCAAAGGTCCTTTTGAATATCAGAGAAGCAATGCAATGTGTTGTTTGTGGGCTCACACACATTTGTTACCTTTGTTCTCCTGTCCCCGTTGTGAATAGGATCCAGGCCTCAGGGGAGTGGTTGCAGTACTGAGGCCATCTACTGTCAGCTTTCTTTGTTTGTTTTTTTTTTCCCCCTCAGTCACTTGACGGAGTTATCTTTACCTTTTGTAATGGTTTTTCAATTGATCCTCATGGATTTTTCAGTTGTGCAATTGTATCGTGTGTGAGCAATGCCGAGCCCTTTCTCCATCTGTGTAGACACTGCTCTGATGTCTTCCCCTCCTCACAATGTGCACAGTCTTGTCACTCTAGCTCCATCCCCAGTGCCATTGTCAGTTTTGTGTGTTTTTTCCTTCTTTTCTCGATTAGCTGAACCATTTTTTTCTATTTTATTTATTATTTTAAAACTTTTGATCTGTGTAATAGTTCTCATACCAGTCTGCTTTGAGCACATTGATTCTTGCATTGATTTTTAGCTCATTTCCCCTATTTGATTTAGTTGTATTTATTTGCCTTACTCATCTTTTTTCTGATTTTTTTCATTGGATACTAAATTCATTTGTTTTCATTCTTTCTTGTTATTTATATAAGTGTACAAGGCTTTAAATTTTTTTCTAAGCGTTGCTTTGGGTCTATTACACAAGTTCCAATATGAACTATACTCATTACTATTATTTTTTAACTCCTTTTTTATTTCAAGTTTTTATTTTAATTCTAGTTAGTTAACAAATAAGGTAATATTGGTTTCAGGAGTGGAATTCAGTGACTCATCACTTATATATGGCACTCAGTGCTCACCACAAGTGCCACTGTATTTTAGATGTTCTCCAGTGTCTGCGTTGGTTTCTGTGGTTACTTCGGGGAAAGTTCTCATAGGGAGAACAGGGAAACCCTGTTTAGTTGCAGTTCTGTACTAAGTTCAGAGACTGCTCTCTTTACACCATTTCTACTTACAGAAATTTAATGATTTTCTCTGTGGTATAATGTGTCATTAGGACTGGTAATGGTTTTCTGTGGACAATGGAGAGGAGGACAGAGTATCTGTCTTCAGGGTATAGAATTCAATAAATTACATATAGATCTAACATATTCCATGTGTTGTGTGAATCTTCATTATCTTTTTATGTATATTTGATCAGTTATGGGCTGAGAGAGGTAAATTAAAATCTGCTACTATTTCTGCCTTTTTTCTTGTAGATTTTGCTCTATGAATTTTGATGTGATATTTGCATTATGTATCTATATTCATACCTCTATATGTTTGTAGCAGATTGTACCCCTTGCCATCATAAAGGGACTTTCTTTGTAACGCTAATGGTTACTACCCTTAGTACAGACCTTTGTCTGTTAATTGAGAACTTGACCAGCTCTTCCCTGTTGCCTTTGCCCAATATGCCTTTCCATATTTTTAATATTCAGTACTTTTAATCACTCTGAAATTCAACAAAATGGTACATAATTAAATTTGTGATCCAATATGGGAGTAAGATTAGCAAATCTGAATCTAAAAATTCCCAGTTTTACTCCTCACCCTATGGTTAAATGAACTAATGCAGGCTCAGTGCTTTTCTCACAATTTCTTGATTCATTTTCCCATCATTTTACTATGAACATTTTAAAACATATAGAAAAATTAAAATAGTTGTGTAGCGAACACTTACTAACCATTATCTAGCTTCTACGATTGGTATTTGCTACATATGCTTCATCATCTGACTATCCATGTAGTGATTCCTCTACCATCCATCCATCTTATTTCTTAATGCATTTCAGAATAATTTGCAGGTATCAGTAGCCTCTTGAGCAGTTCAGCCAACACATCATTAACTAGAGTTCAATATTAATAGTCTTCATTCGTTTTTCCATTAGCTATTTTTTTTTTCTGATTGTCAGAACGATTTCACAGCAACTGTAATTTCTGACTATGTTTCCATTTGAAAATGTGCTCTGAAGTCTTTATAGTTGAATGCTATTTTTGATTGGGTGTATCCTTTTATTTCCATGAATATTTTACACTGTCCCACTCTCTTCAAATGGGGGATGTCATTGTGAAAAAGATGAGTGTAATTATGATGTAGTTTCTTCTTCAAGTGACTTTCTGTTTTTCTTTTCACCCAATTACAAAAAAAAAAAAATGTTTATCTTTAAAAATCCTGTGAGAAAAATCTTTTTTTTTTAATTTATTTTTATTTCTTTTCAGTGTAACAGTATTCATTGTTTTTGCACCATACCCAGTGCTCCATGCAATGCGTGCCCTCCCTAAAACCCACCACCAGGCTCCCCTAACCTCCCACCCCCCCGCCCCTTCAAAACCCCTCAGGTTGTTTTTCAGAGTCCATAGTCTCTCATGGTTCACCTCCCCTTCCAATTTCCTCAACTCCCTTCTCCTCTCCATCGCCCCCTGTCCTCCGTGTTATTTGTTATCCTCCACAAATAAGCGAAACCATATGATAATTAAATCTCTTATTTCACTCAGCATAATCTCTTCCAGTCCCGTCCATGTTGCTACAAAAGTTGGGTATTCATCCTTTCTGATGGAGGCATAATACTCCATAGTGTATATGAACCACATCTTCCTTATCCATTTGTCCGTGGAAGGGTATCTTGGTTCTTTCCACAGTTTGGCGACCGTGGCCATTGCTGCTATGAACATTGGGGTACAGATGGCCCTTCTTTTCACTACATCTGTATCTTTGGGGTAAATACCCAGTAGTGTAATTGCAGGGTCATAGGGAAGCTCTATTTTTAATTTATTGAGGAATCTCCACACTGTTCTCCAAAGTGGCTGCACCAACTTGCATTCCCACCAACAGTGTAAAAGGGTTCCCATTTCTCCACATCGTCTCCAACACACGTTGTTTCCTGTCTTGCTAATTTTGGCCATTCTAACTGGTGTGAGGTGGTATCTCAATGTGGTTTTAATACAAGGATGGTTCAACATTCGCAAGTCAATCAATGTGATAGAACAAATCAATAAGAGAAGAGAGAAGAACCATATGGTCTTCTCAATTGATGAACAAAAAGCATTTGACAAAATCCAGCATCCGTTCCTGATTAAAACACTTCAAAGTATAGGGATAGAGGGAACATTTCTGAACTTCATAAAATCTATCTATGAAAGACCCACAGCAAACATCATTCTCAATGGGAAGAAGCTCACAGCCTTCCTGTTGAGATCAGGAACACGACAAGGATGCCCACTCTCACCACTCTTGTTCAACATAGTACTAGAAGTCCTAGCAACAGCAATCAGACAACAAAGAGAAATAAAAGGTATCCAAATTGGCAAGGAAGAAGTCAAACTCTCTCTCTTCGCAGATGACATGATACTTTATATGGAAAACCCAAAAGACTCCACCCCCAAACTACTAGAACTCATACAGCAATTCAGTAACGTGGCAGGATACAAAGTCAATGTACAGAAATCTGTGAGATAAATCTTAATAGAGATAAGTTCCCTGTTGACTTTTCTACATCAAATATTCTCAGGACAATGGGACCATTTTAATCTACATGTTCAAGTCTTCTCCTCCTGGCATTTCTGTGTCACTTCCTAAATGACATTTTGTTTTTAATGATTTTATTTGTTTATTTGACAGACAGAGATCACAAGTAGGCAGAGAGGCAGGCAGAAAGAGAGGAGGAAGCAGGTTCCCTGCTGAGCAGAGAGCCCGATGCGAGGCTCGATCCCAGGACCCTGACATCATGACCTGAGCCGAAGGCAGAGGCTTTAACCCACTGAGTTGCCCAGGCGCCCCCTAAATGACATTTTTAATACTGTTCAGTGCACGTATATGCTTCTCTTACTCATGCATACCAGTTAAGTGGACTTTGGATCTTTTTCTCTTCTTCCTTGTCCATCTTGAGTCCTTTTAATCATCCATCTATCTACTTATTCACTTAGGCTATTTTCCTAATCTAGTCCTACATGTTATGGACGATGTCTACTTTCTTTGTGGAGATCATGACTTGACAGTCGGTTTGTGATTTAAAAAAAAAAAATTCTTCCTTTTCTTTTCCTTTGCTTTTAAGTAGCTTATATTTCATCTCCTTGTCTTTGCTGAGGTTTTAGCTCTGCTCAAAGCTAAGTGTTTCCTTTAGTTATTTTCATCCATTGTTGTATGTTTTGTTTAAACGATTTGGCTTAGTAACTACCTTTTCTGGTGAAGTGTTGATGTTTCATTTGTCTTTCCTGTGCTTTTCCTAACCTTGTCTTGTATTGTATTTATATACAATATAATTTGTATATAACTTATATATATAAATATATATATACACACATATATATGTATAATATATATGCATATATATAGCATATTATACATATGTATATATATATTATGTATTATGTGTGTGAATATATATATATATATATATATATATATATATATATTGCATGCTGGGAACTTTTGGATTTATTTCATATCTTCTGATGGAACGCCTTTCTAGATCAGGTACTTGTAAGAGAGGTTTACTCAGGAGTGAAACCATAACCAGATTAGCAAGAATTATTCCCACTCTAATGAAGCAACTTCTGACATAGGCTTGTATTCACAGGTGAGTTATTTTGTCTTCACGTCTCTCCAGTCAACACAAGTCAGCAGGCCCTGGGCTGCTTCTAATGCAGGCTACCCTTTAGAGAAGGGGGATAGAAATTACCCAGCCCTACCTCTCTCACTGCCCCACCGTGCTGGACAAGCTCTGGAGAAGCTCCCATTAGCACCCACTGTCTTCTTACTGAAGTTAGTGATTAGTTAAGCCATTAGTTATTCCTGTAGTCTGAGTCCCGCTCTTTGAGAAGGTTGCTTTGTTAGTTCTTCCTGAGTTGCTAAAGATAACTTTTTTGTGGTCACTTCCCACGGTTTCATCTCTCTCTCCGATGGCTTTTGGAAAGTCATTTGAGTTAATGGAAATCTCTTTGGGCTGTTTTTGAAGACAAATTATATGTGGAAAGCGCCTTTTGGTGGATTTATTCCACTTGGAAACTCTTCTCCTTGCGAGAAGTATGTGCACAGCATCGTCCTGCCTCTTTCTGGTAGAGCTTCTCTGTTCTCTGTAGTGCCTCTAAAGTTGTTATACTGCTTTTTCTGTTTTAATCCTACATTTTTAAAGTCAGGGCATTTGGATAATAGAAAACTGGGTGTTTTCCTTCAGAGTAGTCCTGACAGAAAACTTCCATATACATAGTTTGCTTTCCTCTTTTCAACAATCCTTCAAGTGGGCATAGTCATCCCCATTTTCTAGGCGATTGGAAGAAACTCCGGGAACGCACCTGTCATGGCCAGTGTCACACAGCTAACACGCAGCAGAGTGAGCCCCTGACAGCCCCCTTTCGCTCCAGCGCACCAACCCTCGTAGCCGGGAACTGAATGCAAACACAAGAAACAGCCCTCAGGACTTGGTGAGAGCTTTGACATTTGAAATAGATTAGAGAAAATAGAAAATTGCCCTTATTTATCACAAGCAGGCTTTGCCATGGTGACAGACTGTCTAATTGGCTCATCTATATCTTTCCATTTCAGTATATGATTCCACTCATTAGTATGCAACACTCTCCATCCCCACTGGGCAGGGATCCAAGGGCACTTACGGACCTTGTTTCCACCCTGGGGCCCCATCAGCAAGTGGAAGGGCTTTTGTGCGACATGAAAATTCCCAGCCAAGGACACCCCTTTCTGCACTTAGACATGATAAGTGCCTTTGCTAACCCAGAGACCAAGGCTCTTCCTTTTTCTTCAGTCTTATTAGTGAGGGATCGTTTGTCTCTTGATCTTTCCAGTTAAGATAATTTTACAGGAGGGCAAAGTCTGTTTGCTCTTTATACACCTCAGTGCTTCAAGATTTTAACTACTGTATAAATGTTTCTTGATTGAACATTATCCGTTCTTATGGAAAGAGTGTGGCACTTCTGATGGCACTTTATTTATATGTCCTCATATCAATAATACATATTTATTGATGTTGTACTAACCAGTGCTCAGGTGGATGGCACATTTCTCCTCCAAATGTACTAGATCAGGAGATGGGCGATGGTCCCCAACAATGGCCGGAGGAAGGTGAGGGCAGATGAAGCTTTGTGAAATGTTTGCGAAAATGCAAAGAACACATACATTTTGTGGTTGCCGGCATTCTGTACAGTGAGAATGTAAAGTCATTCGCCATTCACCCTACAGAAGCCTCCAGAGTTGCAGCGATAAGCTTGTCATCACGACCTTTTTTAGCACACATGCCATGGAGTTCTATGTCACACAAAGACAATCTGACAGAAAATCATGCATTACTTTTTCAGTAAGTCTGCCCGTCCTCCTTATCCTCTAAAGAAGGGATGCATTCTGAAAGACAAAAAGGCCCATATTCATCACATATCAACCCCGTGAGCTCAGAAAACAGATGGAAAGTACACATGATTAAGCTCTATTTTATGCATTTATATGCATGTGTATGTGACGGTTCTTGTACGTGTATATGCACACACACTCAAACACACGCATGCACACACACACTCACATACCGCGTCCACCAAGTTCAGTAATGGAGGCAGCCACCTTTCTGCCTCATAGTAGAAAAAGAAAGACTGGAAATAATCAGATCTCTTTTTAAATGTCGTTCTGAATTTAATAGGAATTATCAAATTAAATCTAATTGAGCAACTGAGACATAAATTACTAATTTCAGCTGCAGCTAGAATTTTGCAGATTTGTCCCATTTTCCTGTATAGAATATAACATTTGGCACAAATCCTAGATCAGACCTTCTCTGCAGCTGTATAACTAAGTATAAGCCTTGGTAGAGAATGATTTGCACCATGCCTCAGGAAAACAGTCCTGACAGATCCAGTTTCTTCTTTGCTGCTGGTAGAGAGCTCCCACACACAATGATACTCCATAACCTGTTAGCATCCCACTGCTTACCTGAGCACGAAATCCCATATTGTGTGCTTTATGTCAACAAAATATAAACTCTCTCTCTTACCAATAATCAGATCATATATTTCATACTTTGTTTCATAGTAATAGGTTGTTAGAGTAACTATTGAAGTCACTTTTTAATATAAAAATGTGTTTACACAGTAAAACAGGCACTACAAGTGATATTGCTTTTAACCAATTTCATTCATTTCATATCTTAATGTCACTAAAATATTTTAAATGTATTCATGTCTATGTGCACATCTCTCCGAAACCAGCTTGCATAAGATAATGATTGTTCTCAAATCCATTTTGAATATTGAATTTACTTCACAAGTTAGATTGATGCAGTTATAGGACATTTTCCAGGATAACCTTTTATTTATTTAGTGCTCTGTATCTATATCTCTCATGCATTTTTCTCCATATTTTAATCATCTTGATTTTGTGTCAATAGATAAAATAAATTTTTTTTTATTTTTATTTTATTAAGTTTTTAAATTTTAATTCTAGTATGTTAGCATACAGTGTTACATTGATTTCAGGTGTGGGATAGAGTGACCCAGCATGTACATCAGACACCTGCTCAGCACAGCAGGGGCCCTCCTTCATCCCCATCACCTCTTCCCCCATCCCCCACCCACCGCCCCCCTGGGGACCATCCATGTGTTCTCAGTACTTGAGTCTGTTTCTTGGTTTGACTCTCTCTCCCCCTTTCTTTTTCTTTTTTTTCCTTTCCTCGTTTGTTTTGTTTCTTAAATTCTACATATGAATGAGATCATAGGGTGTTTTTCTTTCTTTGACTTATTTCATTTAGCCTAACACGCTCTAGCTTCTTCCATGTTGTTGCAAATGGAAAGATTTAATTCCTTTCTTTGACTGAAAAATATTCCATTATGTATATTACATATAATGGAATAATATTCAAATATAGAATGGAGTATATATATATGATAAAGAAGATGTGGTGCATGTGTGTATATACATACGTATACACACACACATACAGACACTAGGGCTGCTTCCATAGTTTGGCCATTGTAAATAAGGCTGCAATAAACATCAGAGTGCGTGTATCCCTCTGAATTAGTGTCTTTGTATTTTGGAGGTAAGTACTCAGTAGTGTGTTTACTGTATCGTAGGGTAGTTATATTTTTAACTTTTTGAGGAGCCTCCATACTGTTTTCCAGAGTGGTTGCCCCAGTTTGCATTCCCACCCGCAGTGCACAAGGGTTCCCCTTTTTCTGCAACCTTGTCAACACCTGTTTTTTCTTGTGTTTCTGATTTTAGCTATTCTGACAAGTATGAGGTGATATCTCATTTTTATTATTATTACATTTCCCTGATGTTGAGTGATGTTAAGCATCTTTTCATGTGTCTTTTGACCATCTGAATAGCTTGAACAAGTAATTCCAAAACTTCTATGGAAACACAAAATACCTAATAGCCAAAGCAATCTTGAAAAGGGAAGACAAAACTGGAGATATTACAATTTCAGACTTCAAGTTATATTACAAAGCTGTAGTAATGAAAACAGTATGGTTCTGACAGAAAAATAGGCACATAGATCAATGGAACAGGATAGAAAACCCAGAAATAAACCCACAATTCTATGGTTAATTAATCGTCAACATAGGAGGAAAGAATGTATACAATGAGAACAAGACAATCTCTTCAACAGATGTTTTTGGGAACACTGGTCAGCTCCATGCAAAAGAATGGAACTGACCACTTTCTTACACCATACACAAAAATAAACTCAAAATGAATTAAGGATATAAATGTGAGACCTGAAAACATGAACATCCTAGAAGAGAGCACAAGCAGTAATCTCTCTGACATTGGCCATAGCAACATTTTTCCAGACATGTCCCCTAAGGCAAAGGAAATAGAAGCAAAAATAAACTATTGGGACTTCACCAAAATAAAAAGCTTCTGCACAGAAAAGGAAACAACCAAACTAAAAAGCAACCTATGGAACGGGAGAAGGTACTTCCCAGTGACACACCTGATAAAGGGCTAGTGTCCAACATCTTCAAAGAACTGATACAACCCAACGCCCAAGAAACAACTAGTCTGTAAATAAATTCTAGCGTTGAACTTCGCCGAGGTGAAGTCCTCTCGGGAGGCAATATGACTGTGGCACACTACGAGGGACCTCGCTGTCATAACCAGGATGCACAGTGAAGAGGAATCCCTTGTTAAATATCACAGTTGTAATAACCTTCCAGATAGTTTCCGGTACACACACATAGTGTAGCTATCCCTAGACTCTTAACTGCAGTGATTTTGATGTATCTGTGCACTTGAATGAAGTTCAGAAACACTTGTGGCTAAATTGCTATCATTATTGTGCTTTACCACATTGATGTTTGATGTAATTGGGAAAGCAATTTTAATTTAATTTTTTCTGACAACCCTCTACACCTGGTAGAGACTTAATACAATTCAAGGCATACATGCTCACTTCCCCGTGATTCTTATGAATACACCACATGGACATGGACCAAGAAACACTCAGTGTCTCATGAATTTGGTGTGGAAATTCCTTTGTGCCCCAAGTCTGTTACTTTCACTATACCATGAAAGAAGCTCTACTAATCTGTTATGAAGATTCCCGTCTCTTTCAACAGGAAGGCATGTCCAAGCTGGTAGAAACCATCATGGGGAGCTGGACTATAATACTCTCTTCTCATTAAAATAAGATCTGCTTCCTTTTACAAACCCTGGAGCCTGGCCTTCTCTTTCACCCTGGCCAGGAGTCTGAACAGTTAAATCTCAACTATTCAATGGGACCCCCAAATTCCAACTGGGCAGGTTTTAGATGAGGCTGAATGCCTTGCTAAACATCTCAGAAATCTGCCACATTCCTGCCTCCCCCACCATGCCCTGGTGTGCTGTGTGAAAACCAAAAGATTATTTATGGACCCACACACAAGGCATACAGAGTTTCGTGTATCCTGGAATAGTCCAACTCAGCCAAGTGGCCAGAATACCCACCAATGGGACAGAATCTTAAGAAGGAGGCAGTTGAACCACAAAAGATTCACATATTTACAAAATACAGTTGAAATCCCAGGATGCAAAAGGAAAACAAAAGATGATAGATAGATAGATAGATAGATAGATAGATAGATAGATGATAGAAAAGACAATAGATAGATATAGAAATATAGCTGTAGTTCAGATGTTGCCAGAAATTTCCATATGAACTCTACATGAATTAAGCAGCATCCTAAACACTTCCTTTCAGACCTGAATGATGGGGCAATAAAAGAACAGTAGCAATAAAACGTACCTTCTGTCAAGTTTCAATATGCTTCATAAAAACCATGCATGACCTGAGCTTGTGAGCCCTGATACCTTTGATAAACCTAATACATATGAAAGACAAAAGCTCACAAATTTACAAATAAGCTTTGTTTCTTATTTCTTTTTCTTTTTAAAATAAACTTCATTTATGAATTAAAACCTGGATAAAAATATGGACAAATAATCAAATATTTGGAAGTCATTGTCTGTGAAAACTACATGGAATGTTAAACCCAGAGCTCTGTCTTTGAATGGACTCTTTTTTAAGGCCATCAAGATTGCCTTTCTGGGTAAATAATATTTGTTGCATTAACCAAAAAGAAGGTACTGAATATCATCATGTACTGTGAATGAATAAATGAGATTCTGGCTAGAATTTGAAGAGACCATGGTGTATCAAAGACATTTGGGATCTGTTTTCAAGTGCTAGTCTGGGTTCAGGGCAGTCAAAAGATTCAGACTCTACACACACCTTAATAAAGCAAATCTGGTTTGTTCTGCTGGTTTTCTCAGTATTCAAAGCAAAGAGAAATCCTCACACATGTTTTGTTACGTGGTTTGGTCTGGTTTTTAAAGGTACTGAGTTCCATGCATACTAAAAAATAAATAAATAAATAAATAAATAAATAAATAAAAACTAAAAGCCCCCAAAAGAATGTCAGAGTAGCTTGATAACCTGTATAGCATTCTAGAACTTTCTAATACTTTTTGACATCTACGTTGATGTCCATTGAGAAACGTCATTAACCATTTCATTAGCTTGTTATTCTGTATATCCCAATGAGAACTTGCTTAAAAGAAACCAATAAACAAAAAAGAAATCAAACAGTGTATTTAATTTTATTTCTGCCTTTACAAGATATGATTCTAATTGCTATAGATACCATAGATGTATAACAAAAATAGGTTTAAATCAAATGTATAATAGAAGTATCACTAGGAAAGGCAGGCTCAACCTTTATTTATTTATTTATTTTTCTAAAAGAGAGAGTGGGGAGGGGGCTCATGGGGCTAGGGAGAACGAGAGGGAATTCCAAACCAACTCAGCACTGAGTGTGAAGCCAGTTGTGGGGTCTGATCCCCTGACCCTGAGATGATGACCTGAGTCTCATGCTTACCTGACTGAGCCACCCAGGTGCTCCAGAAGCCTAACCTTTATTAAGAAATTTAAAATAGCTCCTTTTATCAGGGAACTTTGAATAGGAAAGAAGATATTAAACTTTAGCTACAGGGGTTATTTTAACTCAAACTCTTTCATGTCTTTGTGTCTCCAAAGAAAAATACCAACAGAAGAATACAGACACGAGCTTATGTGAGTCAGTAAAAATGCCTTTTCTTTTTACTTTACTGTCTCTTACTTTTATTTATTTACTTAAATTCCAGTTAGTCAATACACAGTGTAATACTAGTTTCAGTGTACAATATACAGTGATTCAACACTTCCATACATCACCCAGTGCTCCTCAGGGTAAGTGCCCTCCTGACTCCCCATCACGTATTACCCCCATCCCCCCACCCCCATGTCCCCTCTGGTGACCACCAGTTCATTCTCAATAGTTAGGAGTCTGTTTCTTGGCTTCTCTCTCTTTTTCCCCTTTGCTTGTTTGTTTTGTTTCTTAAATTCTACATATGAGTGAGATCATATTGTATTTATCTTTCTCGGACTGACTTACTTCTCTTAGCATAATACCCTCTAGCTCCATCCATGTCATTGCAAATGCAAAATTTCATTCTTTTTACAGTTGAGTAATATTCCAGTGTGTGTGTGTGTGTGTGTGTGTGTGTGTGTGTGTGTGTATGCCACATCTTCTGTATCCACTCCTCAGTCAGTGGACACTTGCCCTGTTTCCAGAATTTGGCTATTGTTGATTATGCTGCTATAAACATCAGAGTGCATGTATCTCTTTGAGTTAGTTTTATATTCTTTGGGTAAATCCCTAGTAGTACAATTGCTGGGTCGTAGGGTAGCTCTATTTTAAACTTTTTGAGGAACCTCCATATCATCTTCCAGAGTTGCTGCACCAGCATTCTCACCAACAGTATAAGAGGGTTCCCCGTTCTCTGCATCCTCGCCAACACTTGTTTTTTCTTGTGTTATTGATTTTAGCCATTCTGCCCAGTGTGAGGTGGTATTTCACTGCGGTTTTGATTTACATTTTCCTGATGATGAATGGTGTTGAACATCTTTTCATGTGTCTGTTGGCCGTCTGGATGTCTTCTTTGGAAAAATGTCTATTCGTGTCTTCTGCCCATTTTTAATTGGATTATTCATTTTTTGGGTGTTGAGTTTTATAAGTTCTTTATATATTCTGAATACTATCCTTTATCAGATATGTCATTTGGAAATATATTCTCCAGTAATAATTCCTTTAAAAAAATCTGCTCAACTATTTAGAATGTAACATTGAAGAATGCATCATTGATGATTTATGAGATCAGTTATTTTTTCCACATATGAAAATCTGTGGCAGGTGAAATTTTATTTTGATTCCTAAAAAGTGATTGTGATGACTTGATGTTTTCTTTCCTATCTCTGACATCTGAGACTATGACAATACAAAATGGTATAATGAACTAATATTGGACATTGTGAGAAACACAATTTTTATAGGTGGGGCATTATTTCAGAGAGGTAATTACATATAAAGATATTGTGGTAGGAAGAAAAACGGCCTCCTAAAGGTGCTTATATCTTATTCCCTTAAGCCTGTGAATATGGAACATTACATGGCATAAGGGAATTGGGGTTACAGATGCAATTAAGAGACCTTGAGATGGAGAGATTATCCTAGATTATCCAGAGGGGCCCAATCTAATCACACAGGCCCTTATAAGCAGAAGGCCTCTCCAAGGCATGGTCAGAGGGAGGTGTGAGCACAGAAGGGTCAGAGAGAGGCAATGGGACTGAACTTGGTGATGCAGGAAAAGGCCACAGCCAGGAAGTTTGAGTGGCCCCTAGAAGCTGGAAAAGGCAAAAAACATTGTCTCCCTTCAGAGTCCCCAGAATGAACACAGTCTGGCCCACCTTGATTTTGACCCAGTGAGACTCATGTCCAACTTTAAGATCCAGAAAAATAAGATAATTAACTTCTGCTGTTTTAAGTCACTAAGTGTGTGGTAATGGGTTAGTTACATCAGCAACAGGAAATCTATACAGATGTTGATAAGATTTAGCATTTTCTCTCTCAACCCTCAGACAAAATTCTGCATTTTAAAGTTGCAATGGGGAATGGGTGGGAAATATAGCCCCTCAGAACATGAGAAACAGGTTTTATGTTTGCAGAGTAAATAGACTATAACACAGTTGTTTCCGTGATGAGAGAATGAAGGACCTTTGCCTTCATACTGTCTTTTGTTTGAGAGATGCAAGAAATATTCAGTTTTATTAGGCCAATATTCTAGCAACCATAGGGACGGAAGCCTACATGATTGGATAGAGGGGTAAAGCAGATGGGTTTTTAAGTGTAGAGTAATCACATAAATTTAGTGTTGAGTTTGTTTTGTTTTGTTTTGTTTTGTTTTCTCCCTTAAAAATTTCAGGTAGATTGAGGTTGGTTGATATGAGTATCAAACACTTGCTTGGACTATCTTATGTGAGAAAAGATTTTGTCACAAATAAGTTGTTTAGGAGGAAAAAACTGTTAGTTAATACCAACGGAAAAGTGGTTATCCTTTCAAGGATTCTTATTGCCCCGAAAGTACAAACACATGGCATTTGGGGTGAACCATGAGCACAGTGATGTGTCATATGAAGAATATGACCTTGACTAGAAAGGAAAGAGGACAGTTGGCCATGGCATTTAGCTATGGAGGCTTCAGGAGTTCTGGAATGTCTCAAATATTTTTTTTTCCCAATGTAAGCAGTGTTCTCGTAATCATGGGTTATTTCTTACTCACTTCTGTTCTACATAGAAGTTGCTAATGATTTTTAAACTATAAAGTACATGAAGCAGTAAGTGATAGGGAAAGAACAAGTATTTCACTGGTCTGTGGGAAAAAAAGAAAAAAAAAACAACTATTAATTTTCAGTTATCCTTGATCTTTACTTGTCCTAGACCTTTTAGAGCCAAAACAGGAACTAGGGCTTTTAGAAAGAAATTATGGGTCTTAGGTTTTTGTTGGTAATACGGAAGCTTTTCATGCCTTCCACCATGTGGCCCCCACTGGGGTATGAGAGCCCGGGTCATCAAGGGGTAGGACTTCATTCACCTACCTTCCAACCTTGACCTGATGAGTGATTGTCCATGCCAAGAAAGATTGTCATAAGGGGTTCCATAGAGTGACTGCTAAGGCAGCCTAGAAAGAGGTCCCATAAGCCTTCTGTACTAGCCCTGTCCAGAGCATGAAGAAGTCAATATAACACAAGAGTACAAGGAGATGATATGAAAGGAGGGCATCCCTAATGGATGGGTTCCCCGACTGGCAGAGGACAAGACCCCAGGTCTTCTGAACCATTCCATCCTTGCCATGTGCTGGCATGCAGTGTGGTCCCTGCTACACCGAGGGCTGCTACTGTCACCAGAATTTCCCAACAGTACTTTCAAAGTCATAAGGATTTATATTTTCATTCTCAACTACAATTTCCAAGATGAGACTTCCAGGTGTCCATGGTAACACACAGATGCTCTACCTCATTGGTTGGAACTGAACATTATGCATTTTGAGGTAGTCAGTAGAAGTATTTCCTTTTGAGAAATGCCATATCCATGTCTTGCTAAGGATGATTCTTAAACAGGATTCATATGTGACTTGGTCTGAGTCCATTCTGGCCATTGGAAACCACACACCAAGTACATTTGCTTTTTGGGCCTATTTTACTGTTTCTCAACAGCCACGCTGACTGGGAACGGTTGCTTCTTAATGCAACTGAGCATGTACATTGCACAGGGGCCCAGATGTTAAATGGAAGATAACCAGGAGGACGTTTTGTTGTGTATGAGAACCAGTAAGGCACTGCTTGTGGGAAAGATTCCTGCTGAGAACCTCCAAGACCCGCCAACATTCCTTGGCCTGGTGTCCTTAGAACTGAGCTTCCTATCAGATCCCATATCTTGGCCTTAGCAGATTCCAGTGTTTTTCTGACTGACAAAGTAGTCAAAAGTAGAGCAGATAGGCAGGCGTGTCATTTCAGTGCGAGCTGACTGTTGATTCGGCCTGACTCTCTGAAGTAGACTCGAGATACCTAATTTGTATAAACACGTGACTTTGACCACACTTTCTAGGACAAAGTAGACGACACAATGCACGGAAGTACCAGCATCTTTTGCTACCATCTCTAGATCGCCTACGGAAAAGGCAGAGCAGGGAGGGATGGTCCTCAACAAGGTCCGTGGAAGAACAGGTGCTCCAGGACTGGGCGGCAATAGTGATCTGGACCGAGGGAGATTGCATGCAGTTGCTGGTGTTCCAGTTTCCCCCATGTGATCTGACTTCTTCGCATGTTACAGGGGACACTCAGTTTTCTCTTATTACTCATTTGTCTTTGACCGAAAATGGATAGTATGGACACCTCCTCTGTTGAAGGATAAAGCAGGATTCCTAACTGGATCCATTAGTCCCCTGATCTGGCCCCGTCTGTGTCTGCAGCCTCTCTTCTTCCCCCAACCCTTGGTTCTCAGTTCCAGCTACACTCCCTACTCTCAGATCTCCAAATTGCCACCTTCTTCCTTGACTCAATCTTCACAAGTGTGCCTCTATCCCTTTCCCTCCAAACCCGTCTTTGTCTAACCAACTGCTCCACTCAGCCTGAAGGACCCAGAAAGAAAGGCCTTCTGTGACTGCTGAAGCCCAGCATTTTCCTCTTGCCAGTATCGTAACCTTTAATGATGCAGTAATGTACACGAGTACATGTTTACATTCTAACCTGGTTAGATGCTATGCTCATGAGGGCAGACCCAAGGGTCTATCCCCCTTTTTGCTAACAGCCCAAAACACACATAAATGGCTATTATGTTGACCTTATCTGCCAGGAACCATATCCAGTGCCTCCTCACCCCCCTGGCCTCCAGTAGTGTCCTTCAGTGTCATCACCTCCAGCCAGACTTGGCCGCCCAGCCCTTGATTGTCCTATCCATCTGACCTAGGAACACTAGACACACACAGAGGACAACATGCTAAAATGAGCTCTTGGCCAGAGTAAGCTTCCGGTGACTTCCCAGAAATAAGCATTTCTAAATTACACTACTGGGTATTTACCCCAAAGATACAGATGTGGTGAAAAGAAGGGCCATCTGTACCCCAATGATTATAGCAGCAATGGCCACGGTTGCCAAACTGTGGAAAGAACCAAGATGCCCTTCCACGGACGAATGGATAAGGAAGATGTGGTCCATATACACTATGGAGTATTATGCCTCCATCAGAAAGGATGAATACCCAACTTTTGTAGCAACATGGACGGGACTGGAAGAGATTATGCTGAGTGAAATAAGTCAAGCAGAGAG